>JAWNZC010000172.1:512500-522500 GCA_035771165.1 Paragorgia papillata
GAAATCTGCAATTCACACTACGTTTCGCAGTTAGCTGCGTTCTTCATCGATGCACGAGCCAAGAGATCCGCCGTTAAAAGTTGTGTCTATTGGTTTATTAATTTAATTTTTTTTTTTACAGTTTAACAGGTAATAGGGTGGGGGGAAACAGGGGAAGCAGAGCAAGGAGTCCACCGTTCAGTACAAACTGCCGGTGTGCGTCACTCGAAAACGCCTAGTAGTAATTGACGAGACGTTTGCGAATGTGCAGTCGTTGGCAATGACTGGCTCGGGTTGTTATAATAGCAAGTTGTTGTTAGGGCTAGCCACAATGAAAGTGCAGCACGCCACCCCTAACATCAGCATTGCTCAACCTCGCCAGCATTCATCAACGCCGACTCCCACATCGGTAGCAAAAATAACCCCTATATAGTACATGAAACGTCCGTGCGTGTTCCGCTCAAAAGCACGCGTACTTTACAATAATTGTAAACCCCTCCTCCCCCCCCCCCTACTTTCCTTTCGGATTTAACTGGCATAAGCGATCTGCGCGCGGAACCAAAATAAAAGCTACGTCGGTGTCAAAAGAATTTACTGCAATAAGGAGGATGCTCTAGAAAATCGGAGAAACAAACAGAACGGTCATGAACCTCTTGATATCTGTCGCAGAAACGCAGCGTTGCAATGGCATTTCAAGGCTGCGTCGACAATGATATGTTATCGAAAATAAACCGAAATCCATCTACGAAAGATTTTATTGAAAAAATGTTACAAATTTTCTAAAGATTGCACACAAACGAAACAACAAGAAATTTGATCAAGGAGTAATGTTTTTCGGCAGGAAAATGAAAATGGATATAAAAAATCAAAGAACAAGGGATTAATCTTAGTAGATCGTAGCAACAAGGCTACTCTTCTGCTTACAATACCCCGTTCTCTATTTAAGTCGTCTGCAAATGATTTAGCCCCAGCAAATGTATATTTGAGTCTGTTTAGTGTTTTCGGAGTGTATTCTACTCGAGAAAGCACGTTGTGACGCAGGAAGCAATACAGCTTCTATCTTCGTTCGCCAACGAATGTCCGGGACAATGCATCGTTTGCGTTCTAGCACGGATTCTGACTTAGAGGCGTTCAGTCATAATCCAACAGATGGTAGCTTCGCACCATTGGCTTTTCAGCCAAGTGCAAATGCCAATTGTCTGAATCTGCGGTTCCTCTCGTACTGAGCAGAATTACTATTGCAACAAGAATTTCAACAGTAGGGTAAAACTAACCTGTCTCACGACGGTCTAAACCCAGCTCACGTTCCCTATTGGCGGGTGAACAATCCGACGCTTGGCGAATTCTGCTTCGCAATGATAGGAAGAGCCGACATCGAAGGATCAAAAAGCAACGTCGCTATGAACGCTTGGCTGCCACAAGCCAGTTATTCTAAAGTGGCATAACGTTAATGACGTACAAAAGGTTAACATATAGGATGTCAAACAATCAACGAACGTTGGCTTCATACAAAACTTGACCTTTATGACATTATTATATATAATAACTTTTATGAAACATTCTACTTGACATTTTGGTCAATGTGGTGATGATGACCAACTCCAGGCGACCTTTCCAAAAAAAAATTATCAATGTTCACCGTAATGACGTCACGTTATGACGTCACGAAAACTGCTCCAGACACACGAAAACGGAAGTGGAGTTTGACACGTGCGTAACTACTCCGTGTTGCAATACTGGACATGGTCATCCTATCCAGGGTGGAGAGCTGGTCAGTGGTTAACGTCTTCACGTAAGGGTTTGGGCATTCAGCAAATATACGAAGAATGGCGTTGTTACGAATATGACGTAGACAGCCTAAAACAAACCTTTCGCGTATTTCTTAAAGATTTAAAAAATCAGAAGATATTACAGATACGTTTGGAAGTGAAACACTGTTCACCACATAACAGCTGAGGTAGGTCTATACATCGTCACCAAATTACAATGTCATCCCGTGAATAGCCGATCGATGACGTCATCACCAAACATGACGTAAACAGCCTAAAAAAAGTGATGTATTTGGAGAAATTTAACATCCCTCCTGTATTGCAATCGAATGCGTGCTGGACTTGCAATGACATGTTTTGCTGAGTAAAATGATTTTCGTCATTCGAGAAAACAAAGTGAAAAGTGAAAAAAAGTAAAAGTAAAATAAAGTGGAAAGTGGAAAGTGAAAAAAAGTGGAAAGTGAAAAAAAGTGAAAAGTGGGGAATAAAATAACACAGGGGACCCAAGTCATATAGGTAATTGGTAGTATATAACGAGGTTTCTATGCTTATGTAATTAAGGCATGAAAACTAAGAAAACGTTATTACATGGTTCACGAGCGATACATTGTTCACGTGCTCATAGAGGGAAGCACGGGTGGCGTGTGCTGTTAGCGCACTGCCTCTCACGAAAAAGTTAAGCCCGGTTACACGTGGGTTGTACTAGATGTTGGATGGGTGACCGCTTGGGAATGACCGCGTTGTCGGGCTTTGCACTCTTGTGAGTGGAGTTTTGTATGTAGTTGATCTTTCGTGTGGTTCGGTTCGAGTGTTTTTCGCCGGCTTCTCCGTTTTTCCTCCTTGCGTAAAATCAACACCTAACATCTTAGCTGTGATCCGTGGTGAGAACTGTGTGTCGTTGGCGGCTGCTTGGAGCGCCTTTGATATGCCTCGATAGGGCCACGTTGATCTGCGATCTTCGCAATCCAGCCGCTGGCTGCAAGTAAGGATGATTAAGCCAGAACTCTTTGTATTAGACTGAGTGACACAAGCTCTTCGCGGGATAGAGCCGCTCGCTCGCTAACTACAACGTGAACATGTTTATATCAACATACACGCGATGCACACCTCGTTCTTTAAAGGTAGCCCTGAATTTATGTCCTTTTGACTAGGACATAACTAAACGGACTTTTCAATCTTTAAACGTTTGACCTTGATGCTCGCGCGTACGTGTGGGGGTAACCCTTTTATGTCATTTTATGGAATGACAATGTGCAAATCACAAGGTCCCCAAACCCTGAAAACCATTATTATATATAATTGTTTGATTTTCTGACAAAGTTCCACCCAGAACCGCGTACATGGCATTAGGGTCGCATTAAACAATGCAAACAGTTTAATGCTTCTCCCAAAAATGCAAACGCATCGTATTATTGTTCCTGTAAAACATCCTCCCCTATAGTAAACTTTGCGGATATACGCGTTTGCTATAAAACACTTTAAAATTGTCACAACTTCCGTCTCATGCTTTTTTTTTTTTACTCCCATTTACAAATTGACTTTGTTGAAGTGAAGGGGGACGGAAAATTTTTTTGTTTCTGGAAAACATGTCTCACCGCTACACATGGTAAACATGGATATTTTGTGCAAGACAGGAGGGATGTTAAATTCCCCCCCCCCCCCCCCCCCCCCCCCCCACACACACACACACACAGCATATCACTTCTGTATCGGTTTACCTTCATTTCACCGCGGCTTCTTCTTCGCTTTCGTGTCGCTTACTGCACCGCTTCACATCGCTTCACTCACTTCATTTCACCACGATTCGTATCGGTTCGCTTCACTTTTCACTGCAGCACCGCTTCGCTTCACTTCATTTCACCGCGCTTCGCTTTCTCTCCATCTTCACTTCGCTCCGCTTCACTTCATTTTCACCGCGCTTCGCCCTCGTTTTCACTCTTCGCCTTCACTTCATTTCAATTCCACTTCAATTTTCACTTCACTTTCAATGATGAAGTTGAAGGCAAGCAAGCGAAAAGCGGAGAGAGAAGCCGCGGGGAAATTGAAGAGTGAACCGAACCCGAAGCGAAGCTGGGCAGAGTGAAGTTAATTAAGTGAAGTTGTTGAAGTTTTGTGAAGTGAACGAGGCGAAGCGCGGTGAAATGAAGTGAAGCGGAGCGAAGTTAAGTTAAGTGAAGTGGGAAGGGAAAGCGAAGCACGGTGAAATGAAGTGAAGCAATGAAGTGAAGCGGTTGAAACAGTGAAGCGAAGCGAAGTCAAGCGAAGTCAAGCGAAGCGAACCGAAGCGTGGTGAAATGAAGTGAAGCGAACCAAAGTGATATATGCTGTTTGGAGATATTTAACATCCTCCTGTATTGCAATCCAATGTGTACAGGACTTGCACTCATTTTCGTCATTCAATGAGTTACGGCCTAGTGCTATGTACGCCGTTCCTGGTGGAACTGAGAAAAACTATTCGCTTCGCTTCCCTTCACTTCGGTCCACTGAAGTGAAGTGAAAAAGAGAAAACAAAGTGAAAAGTGGAAAGTGAAAAGTGAAAAAAGTGAAGAGTGAAAAAGTGAAAAAAAGTGAAGAGTGAAAAAGTGAAAAAAAGTGAAGAGTGAAAAAAGTGAAAAGAGAAAACAAAGTGAAAAGTGAAAACAAAGTGAAAAGTGAAAAAAAGTGGAAAGTGTAAAAATGTGAAAAGTAAAAAGTTTAAAGTCGGAAAAGTGAAAAGTGAAAGAAAGTGTAAAGTGAAAAAAAGTGAAACAAAATGAAAAGGGAAAAATGTGAAAAGTGAAAAAATGTTTAAAGTCGAAAAAGTGAAGTGAAAAAAGTGAAGAGTGAAAAACGTGAAAAGAGAAAACAAAGTGAAAAGTGAAAAGTGGAAAAAAGTAGTAAAAAAGTGAAAGTGAAAAAAAAAGGGAAAAGTGAAAAAAAGTGAAGAGTGAAAAAAGTGAAAAGAGAAAACAAATTGAAAAGTGAAAACAAAGTGAAAAGTGAAAGAAACTGTAAAGTGAAAAAAAAGTGAAAAGGGAAAAAATGTGAAAAGTGAACAAATGTTAAAGTCGAAAAAGTGAAGAGTGAAAAAAAGGGAAAAGTGAAAAAAAGTGGAAAGTGAAAAAAGTAGTGAAAAAAAGTGAAAAGTGAAAAAATTTGAAAAGTGAAAGAAAGTGAAAAGTGAAAAAAAGTGAAAAGTGAAAAAAAATAGTGAAAAAAAGTTAAAAGTGAAAAAATGTGAAAAGTAAAATGTTTAAAGTCGAAAAAGTGAAAAGAGAAAGAAAGTGAAAAGTGAAAAAAAGTGAAAAGTGAAAAAATGTGAAAAGTGAAAAAAGTGAAAAGTGAAGAAATGTGAAAAGTCAAAAAAGTGAAAAGTGTTAAAGTCGAAAAAGTGAAAAGTGAAAAAAATAGAAACAAATGAAAAAAAAGTGAAAAAAAAGTGAAAAAGTCAAAAAAATTGAAAAGTGAAAAAAGTGAAAAGAGAAAAAAATGAAAAGTGAAAAAAAAGAACACAAAGAAACATCCTCCCCCTACAGGTAAACTTTTGCGGATATACTACGCGTCCTTGTAAAAAAACACTTTAAAATTGTCACAACCTTTGCATCTCCATGCTTTAATTTTTTTACTCCCACTTTAAAAATTGACTTTGTTGGGATGAATGACGAAAATTTATTTTTAAATCTGCAAAACATGTCATCGCGACACCCGTGGTGGTAAACTATTGCATTGCATCATTGCAAGACAGACAGGAGGTGGGCTTTCCACTTCTCTTCACCTAAACGAAGAGAAGCCCCGGTGAAATGAAGTGCCATTCACTTCACTTCACTTCTCTTCACTTAAACGAAGAGAAAAGCCGCGGTGAAAAATGAAATGAAGCGAACCGAAGTGATACATGCTGTTGGGAGAGAAATTTAACATCCTCCTGTATTGAAATCCAATGTGTCCAGGACTTGCACTGACATGTTTTGCTGAGTAAAATGATTTCCGTCATTCAACGAGTTACGGCCTAGTGCTATGTACACCGTTCCTGGTGGAACTGAGAAAAAGTATTCGCCTCGCTTCCTTTCACTTCGGTCCGCTTCACTTTATTTCGCTTCGCTTCATTCACTTCCCTTCACTTCACTTCAAGTTCACTTACTTAGTGGCCCAGCTTCGCTTCGGTTCGGCTCACTTCATTTCCCCGCGGCTTCTCTTCGCTTTCGCTTGGCTTCACTTCATCATTGAAGTGAAGTGAAGCGAAGTGAAGAGGAAAAGTGAAGTGGAAAAGAGAAAACAAAGTGAAAAGTGAAAAAAAGTGAAAAGTGAGAAAATAAAATGACACAGGGAACCCAAGTTATATAGGTAATTGGTAGTATATAACGAGGTTTCTATGCTTATATAACTAAAGTATGAAAACTAAGAAAACGTTATTACATGGTTCACGAGCGATAGATGGTTCACGTCCTCATAAAGGGAATCACGGGTGGCGTGAGCTTGTTAGCCCACTGCCTCTCACCAAAAACTTAAGCGCGGTTAGTACTAGTACTTGGATTGGCGACCGCTTGGGAATGAGACCCCGTTGTCGGGCTTTGCACTCTTTAACTCTTGTTAGTAGAGTTTGTAGTTGATCTTTCCTGTGCTTCGAGGGTTTTTCGCCGCGTTCTCCGGTTTTCCTCTCTCCGTAAAATGAACACCCTCACAAATCTTAGCTGTGATCCGTGGTCTGAACTGTGTGTCCTTGGCTTGGCGGCTGCTTGGAGCGCCTTTGATATGCCTCGACACGGCCACGTTGATTCTGCGACCTTCGCCATTCAGCCGCTGGCTGCAAGTAAACATGATTAGCCACCTAGTCCTTTTACTAGACTTTGAGTGACACATAAGCTCTTCGCAGGATAGAGCCGCTCGCTTGCTAACTACAACGGTGAACATGTATGCTTATATATAACAAGGTACCACGCGAATGCACACGCTCGTTCTTTAAAAGGTAGCCTGAATTTATGTCCTTTTTGACTAGGACATAATAACTAAACGCGGGTACTTTTTTTTGTTTTCAATCTTAAACGGTTTGTGGCCTTGATGCTCGCGCGTACTTTTTGGGGGTAATCCTTTTATGCCGTTTTATAATGGAAAGACAATGTGCAAAATCACAAGGTCAAAACCTTGAACCATTATTATATATATATGGTTTGATTCTGACAAAGTCCACCAAGGAGAACCGCGTACACAATGGAATTGGCACTAGGCCGCATGCATATTAAACAATGTAAACGATTTAATCCTTCTCACAAAAATGCAAACGCATCATATATATTATTGTTCCTGTAAAACATCCTCCCCTACAAGTAAACTTTGCGGATATACGCGTCTGCGTGTCCTGATGCTTTTTTTTGTACACTCCCATTTAAAAATTGACTTGTTGGATTGGATGATGACGAAAACATTTTTTTTTTTATCTGAAAAACATGTCATCGCGACACCTGTAAACATGGATTGAAAGACAGGAGGCGGACTTCACTTCTCTTTCACTTAAACGAAGAGAAGCCGCGGTGAAATGAAGTGCATTCATATCACTTCTCTTCACTTCACTTAAAAGAAGAGAAAAAAAAGCCGCTGTGAAATGAAGTGCCCTTCACTTCTCTTCACTTCACTTCGCTTCTCTTCATTTAAACGGAGAGAACCTGCGGTGAAATTGTAGCGAAGCTGGGCAATGAAGTTGTGAAGTGAAAAGTGAAGCGAAGCGAAGCGCGTTGAAATGAAGTTGAACCAATCAATGCGAAGCGGTGCAGTGCAGTGAAGTGTGAAGCCAGGCGAAAGCCAAAGCCAAAGCCAAGCGAAGCGGCGGGGAGTTTACTACGTGCAGTGGAAATTTTAACAACTTCCCAAACGACGTGCTGGGTATCGTTACCAAGTCAACATTGCAATGTCACTGTCAATATATTGCAAGGTCGCGCGGTAATGAACATTCTGTTTCACTGTTAGGTGGGTGCACGTTATCTGGCGCCCATTTTTTAACATGATTTGAAATAGTTTTTCTCAGTTCTAACCAGGAACGCCGTACATAACACTAGCCCGTGACTCGATGAATGACGAAAAATCAATTTACTCAGCAAAACAAGTTAAGTGCAAGTCCTGCAAACATTGGATTGTAATACAGGAGGATGCACAATTTCTCGACAACAGCGTATATCACTTTTCACCAGCACATTTGAATTAAAACGACGATTTGAAATTGCTTGTCCCGAAAAATCGACACATGGATAAGAACAAAGATAACTTTAAGGGCGGGAAGGGTTGGGGGGAGCTTGATGAAATTATAGTAGCCAATTGTTATCCCTGTGGTAACTTTTCGGACACCTCTAGCTTAAAACTCGTAAGAGATAAAGGATCGATAGGCCATGCTTTCACAGTTTGTATTCATACTGAAAATCAAAATCAAGTGAGCTTTTACCCTTTTGTTCTACATGAGATTTCCGTTCTCATTGAGCTCACCTTAGGACACCTGCGTTATCATTTTTGGCAGTAGTGCCGCCCCAGCCAAACTCCCAACCTGACAGTGTCTTCGGCCCGGATCGACCGGCAGACGAGCGATCTTAAAACCAACATGTGGACGCGTAACGTCCAGTTCCGCTTCACCGAGTAAGTAAAAAAACGACGAGAGTAGTGGTATTTCACCGGTGGATTGCTCCTCCCACTTATTCTACACCTCTCGTGTTTTTTCACAGAGTCAGACTAGAGTCAAGCTCAACAGGGTCTTCTTTCCCCGCTGTTGCCGCCAAGCCCGTTCCCTTGGCTGTGGTTTCGCTAGATAGTAGATAGGGACAGTGGGAATCTTCGTTAATCCATTCATGCGCGTCACTAATTAGATGACGAGGCATTTGGCTACCTTAAGAGAGTCATAGTTACTCCCGCCGTTTACCCGCGCTTGGGTGAATTACTTCACTTTGACATTCAGAGCACTGGGCAGAAATCACATTGCGTCAACACCGCTCACCAGCCATCGCAATGCTTTGTTTTAATTAAACAGTCGGATTCCCCTTGTCCGTTCCAGTTCTAAGTCGGTTGTTAATACGCATGCCGAATTGACCTGGCGATCACAGCTGAGTCCATCGACGTGAAGCCCCTTCCCGATCCGGCCGAGACCCCGAAGAGTCCTAACCAGTCCAGGACGGGTCCGCGCGCCTCCAGTCCCAGCCCGACATGCCCAACCCTTAGAGCCAATCCTTGTCCCGAAGTTACAGATCCATTTTGCCGACTTCCCTTACCTACATTGTTCTATCGACTAGAGGCTGCTCACCTTGGAGACCTGCTGCGGTTATGAGTACGACCAGACAAGAAAATGAACAACTCCCCCGGATTTTCAAGGGCCGTCGAAGGCGCACCGGACCCCACAAGATCTGTGGAGCTTTACCGAACGTGAAACCCTATCTCCGGCTAAACCGATTCCAGGGTGACAGTCCGTTAAAAAGAAAAGAGAACTCTTCCCGGGACTCTCGCCGACGTTTCCGAGTTCGTTTGCGTTACCGCTGTGGGCCACAAGTGGCCATATCCCTGTTCTGGTTCGGGAATATTAACCCGATCCCCTTTCGACAGGCGGCCCCCGAAAGTGGGCGCTTTAAAACGGAACTTTCCTGTGTCTTAGGATCGACTCACCCATGTCCAACTGCTGTTCACATGGAACCTTTCTCCGCTTCAGTCTTCAAAGTTCTCATTTGAATATTTGCTACTACCACCAAGATCTGCACCAGAGGACGTTTCACCCTGACTCGCGTCAAAGGCTGCGTCACGACCTCCGCGCCCTCCTACTCGTCGAAACTAGGGCATTTGCTCCCGACGGTCGAGTATGGGTGCGACGCTTGAGCGCCATCCATTTTCAGGGCTAGTCGATTCGGCAGGTGAGTTGTTACACACTCCTTAGCGGTTTCCGACTTCCATGGCCACCGTCCTGCTGTCAATATCGACCAACACCTTTTGTGGGATCTGATGAGCGTCGACTTGGGCACCTTAACTCGGCGTTCGGTTCATCCCGCATCGCCAGTTCTGCTTACCAAAAATGGCCCACTAAGGACTCGCATTCCATTGTCCGGCTTCATTCGAGCAAGTCGGACTTCTTACCAATTTAAAGTTTGAGAATAGGTTAAAGTCATTTCGACCCTAAGACCTCTAGTCATTCGCTTTAACCCGATAAAACTGCATCGGAGTCCCAGCTATCCTGTGGGAAACTTCGGAGGGAACCAGCTACTAGATGGTTCGATTAGTCCTTTCGCCGCTATACCCAAATTTGACGATCGATTTGC
>JAWNZC010000172.1:532500-542500 GCA_035771165.1 Paragorgia papillata
GACCAACTCCAGGCGACCTTTCCAAAAAAAAATTATCAATGTTCAACCGTAATGACGTCACGTTATGACGTCACGAAAACTGCTCCAGACACACGAAAACGGAAGTGGAGTTTGACACGTGCGTAACTACTCCGTGTTGCAATACTGGACATGGTCATCCTATCCAGGGTGGAGAGCTGGTCAGTGTTAACGTCTTCACGTAAGGGTTTGGGCATTCAGCAAATATACGAAGAATGGCGTTGTTACGAATATGACGTAGACAGCCTAAAACAAACCTTTCGCGTATTTCTTAAAGATTTAAAAAATCAGAAGATATTACAGATACGTTTGGAAGTGAAACACTGTTCACCACATAACAGCTGAGGTAGGTCTATACATCGTCACCAAATTACAATGTCATCCCGTGAATAAGCCGATCGATGACGTCATCACCAACATGACGTAAACAGCCTAAAAAAAGTGATGTATTTGGAGAAATTTAACATCCTCCTGTATTGCAATCGAATGCGTGCTGGACTTGCAATGACATGTTTTGCTGAGTAAAATGATTTTCGTCATTCGAGAAAACAAAGTGAAAAGTGAAAAAAAGTAAAAGTAAAATAAAGTGGAAAGTGGAAAGTGAAAAAAAGTGGAAAGTGAAAAAAAGTGAAAAGTGGGGAATAAAATAACACAGGGGACCCAAGTCATATAGGTAATTGGTAGTATATAACGAGGTTTCTATGCTTATGTAATTAAGGCATGAAAACTAAGAAAACGTTTATTACATGGTTCACGAGCGATACATTGTTCACGTGCTCATAGAGGGAAGCACGGGTGGCGTGTGCTGTTAGCGCACTGCCTCTCACGAAAAAGTTAAGCCCGGTTACACGTGGGTTGTACTAGATGTTGGATGGGTGACCGCTTGGGAATGACCGCGTTGTCGGGCTTTGCACTCTTGTGAGTGGAGTTTTGTAGTTGATCTTTCGTGTGGTTCGGTTCGAGTGTTTTTCGCCGGCTTCTCCGTTTTTCCTCCTTGCGTAAAATCAACACCTAACATCTTAGCTGTGATCCGTGGTGAGAACTGTGTGTCGTTGGCGGCTGCTTGGAGCGCCTTTGATATGCCTCGATAGGGCCACGTTGATCTGCGATCTTCGCAATCCAGCCGCTGGCTGCAAGTAAGGATGATTAAGCCAGAACTCTTTGTATTAGACTGAGTGACACAAGCTCTTCGCGGGATAGAGCCGCTCGCTCGCTAACTACAACGTGAACATGTTTATATCAACATACACGCGATGCACACCTCGTTCTTTAAAGGTAGCCCTGAATTTATGTCCTTTTGACTAGGACATAACTAAACGGACTTTTCAATCTTTAAACGTTTGAAACCTTGATGCTCGCGCGTACGTGTGGGGGTAACCCTTTTATGTCATTTTATGGAATGACAATGTGCAAATCACAAGGTCCCCAAACCCTGAAAACCATTATTATATATAATTGTTTGATTTTCTGACAAAGTTCCACCCAGAACCGCGTACATGGCATTAGGGTCGCATTAAACAATGCAAACAGTTTAATGCTTCTCCCAAAAATGCAAACGCATCGTATTATTGTTCCTGTAAAACATCCTCCCCTATAGTAAACTTTGCGGATATACGCGTTTGCTATAAAACACTTTAAAATTGTCACAACTTCCGTCTCATGCTTTTTTTTTTTTTACTCCCATTTACAAATTGACTTTGTTGAAGTGAAGGGGACGGAAAATTATTTTTGTTCTGGAAAACATGTCTCACCGCTACACATGGTAAACATGGATATTTTGTGCAAGACAGGAGGGATGTTAAATTCCCCCCCCCCCCCCCCCCCCCCCCCCCCCCACACACACACACAGCATATCACTTCTGTTCGGTTTACCTTCATTTCACCGCGGCTTCTTCTTCGCTTTCGTGTCGCTTACTGCACCGCTTCACATCGCATTCACTCACTTCATTTCACCACGATTCGTTCGGTTCGCTTCACTTTCACTGCAGCACCGCTTCGCTTCACTTCATTTCACCGCGCTTCGCCCTCGTTTTCACTCTTCGCCTTCACTTCATTTCAATTCCACTTCAATTTTCACTTCACTTTCAATGATGAAGTTGAAGGCAAGCAAGCGAAAAGCGGAGAGAGAAGCCGCGGGGAAATTGAAGAGTGAACCGAACCCGAAGCGAAGCTGGGCAGAGTGAAGTTAATTAAGTGAAGTTGTTGAAGTTTTGTGAAGTGAACGAGGCGAAGCGCGGTGAAATGAAGTGAAGCGGAGCGAAGTTAAGTTAAGTGAAGTGGGAAGGGAAAGCGAAGCACGGTGAAATGAAGTGAAGCAATGAAGTGAAGCGGTGAAACAGTGAAGCGAAGCGAAGTCAAGCGAAGTCAAGCGAAGCGAACCGAAGCGTGGTGAAATGAAGTGAAGCGAACCAAAGTGATATATGCTGTTTGGAGATATTTAACATCCTCCTGTATTGCAATCCAATGTGTACAGGACTTGCACTCATTTTCGTCATTCAATGAGTTACGGCCTAGTGCTATGTACGCCGTTCCTGGTGGAACTGAGAAAAACTATTCGCTTCGCTTCCCTTCACTTCGGTCCACTGAAGTGAAGTGAAAAAGAGAAAACAAAGTGAAAAGTGGAAAGTGAAAAGTGAAAAAAGTGAAGAGTGAAAAAGTGAAAAAAAGTGAAGAGTGAAAAAGTGAAAAAAAGTGAAGAGTGAAAAAAGTGAAAAGAGAAAACAAAGTGAAAAGTGAAAACAAAGTGAAAAGTGAAAAAAAGTGGAAAGTGTAAAAATGTGAAAAGTAAAAAGTTTAAAGTCGGAAAAGTGAAAAGTGAAAGAAAGTGTAAAGTGAAAAAAAGTGAAACAAAATGAAAAGGGAAAAATGTGAAAAGTGAAAAAATGTTTAAAGTCGAAAAAGTGAAGTGAAAAAAGTGAAGAGTGAAAAACGTGAAAAGAGAAAACAAAGTGAAAAGTGAAAAGTGGAAAAAAGTAGTAAAAAAGTGAAAGTGAAAAAAAAAGGGAAAAGTGAAAAAAAGTGAAGAGTGAAAAAAGTGAAAAGAGAAAACAAATTGAAAAGTGAAAACAAAGTGAAAAGTGAAAGAAACTGTAAAGTGAAAAAAAGTGAAAAGGGAAAAAATGTGAAAAGTGAACAAATGTATAAAGTCGAAAAAGTGAAGAGTGAAAAAAAGGGAAAAGTGAAAAAAAGTGGAAAGTGAAAAAAGTAGTGAAAAAAAGTGAAAAGTGAAAAAATTTGAAAAGTGAAAGAAAGTGAAAAGTGAAAAAAAGTGAAAAGTGAAAAAAATAGTGAAAAAAAGTTAAAAGTGAAAAAATGTGAAAAGTAAAATGTTTAAAGTCGAAAAAGTGAAAAGAGAAAGAAAGTGAAAAGTGAAAAAAAGTGAAAAGTGAAAAAATGTGAAAAGTGAAAAAAGTGAAAAGTGAAGAAATGTGAAAAGTCAAAAAAGTGAAAAGTGTTAAAGTCGAAAAAGTGAAAAGTGAAAAAAATAGAAACAAATGAAAAAAAGTGAAAAAAAAGTGAAAAAGTCAAAAAAATTGAAAAGTGAAAAAAGTGAAAAGAGAAAAAAAATGAAAAGTGAAAAAAAAAGAACACAAAGAAACATCCTCCCCTACAGGTAAACTTTTGCGGATATACTACGCGTCCTTGTAAAAAAACACTTTAAAATTGTCACAAACCTTTGCATCTCCATGCTTTAATTTTTTACTCCCACTTTAAAAATTGACTTTGTTGGGATGAATGACGAAAATTTATTTTTAAATCTGCAAAACATGTCATCGCGACACCCGTGGTGGTAAACTATTGCATTGCATCATTGCAAGACAGACAGGAGGTGGGCTTTCCACTTCTCTTCACCTAAACGAAGAGAAGCCCCGGTGAAATGAAGTGCCATTCACTTCACTTCACTTCTCTTCACTTAAACGAAGAGAAAAGCCGCGGTGAAAAATGAAATGAAGCGAACCGAAGTGATACATGCTGTTGGGAGAGAAATTTAACATCCTCCTGTATTGAAATCCAATGTGTCCAGGACTTGCACTGACATGTTTTGCTGAGTAAAATGATTTCCGTCATTCAACGAGTTACGGCCTAGTGCTATGTACACCGTTCCTGGTGGAACTGAGAAAAAGTATTCGCCTCGCTTCCTTTCACTTCGGTCCGCTTCACTTTATTTCGCTTCGCTTCATTCACTTCCCTTCACTTCACTTCAAGTTCACTTACTTAGTGGCCCAGCTTCGCTTCGGTTCGGCTCACTTCATTTCCCCGCGGCTTCTCTTCGCTTTCGCTTGGCTTCACTTCATCATTGAAGTGAAGTGAAGCGAAGTGAAGAGGAAAAGTGAAGTGGAAAAGAGAAAACAAAGTGAAAAGTGAAAAAAAGTGAAAAGTGAGAAAATAAAATGACACAGGGAACCCAAGTTATATAGGTAATTGGTAGTATATAACGAGGTTTCTATGCTTATATAACTAAAGGTATGAAAACTAAGAAAACGTTATTACATGGTTCACGAGCGATAGATGGTTCACGTCCTCATAAAGGGAATCACGGGTGGCGTGAGCTTGTTAGCCCACTGCCTCTCACCAAAAACTTAAGCGCGGTTAGTACTAGTACTTGGATTGGCGACCGCTTGGGAATGAGACCCCGTTGTCGGGCTTTGCACTCTTTAACTCTTGTTAGTAGAGTTTGTAGTTGATCTTTCCTGTGCTTCGAGGGTTTTTCGCCGCGTTCTCCGGTTTTCCTCTCTCCGTAAAATGAACACCCTCACAAATCTTAGCTGTGATCCGTGGTCTGAACTGTGTGTCCTTGGCTTGGCGGCTGCTTGGAGCGCCTTTGATATGCCTCGACACGGCCACGTTGATTCTGCGACCTTCGCCATTCAGCCGCTGGCTGCAAGTAAACATGATTAGCCACCTAGTCCTTTTACTAGACTTTGAGTGACACATAAGCTCTTCGCAGGATAGAGCCGCTCGCTTGCTAACTACAACGGTGAACATGTATGCTTTTATATATAACAAGGTACCACGCGAATGCACACGCTCGTTCTTTAAAAGGTAGCCTGAATTTATGTCCTTTTTGACTAGGACATAATAACTAAACGCGGGTACTTTTTTTTTGTTTTCAATCTTAAAACGGTTTTGTGGCCTTGATGCTCGCGCGTACTTTTTGGGGGTAATCCTTTTATGCCGTTTTATAATGGAAAGACAATGTTCAAAATCACAAGGTCAAAAACCTTGAACCATTATTATATATATATGGTTTGATTCTGACAAAGTCCACCAAGGAGAACCGCGTACACAATGGAATTGGCACTAGGCCGCATGCATATTAAACAATGTAAACGATTTAATCCTTCTCACAAAAATGCAAACGCATCATATATATTATTGTTCCTGTAAAACATCCTCCCCTACAAGTAAACTTTGCGGATATACGCGTCTGCGTGTCTGATGCTTTTTTTTGTACACTCCCATTTAAAAATTGACTTGTTGGATTGGATGATGACGAAAACATTTTTTTTTTATCTGAAAAACATGTCATCGCGACACCTGTAAACATGGATTGAAAGACAAGGAGGCGGACTTCACTTCTCTTTCACTTAAACGAAGAGAAGCCGCGGTGAAATGAAGTGCATTCATATCACTTCTCTTCACTTCACTTAAAAGAAGAGAAAAAAAAGCCGCTGTGAAATGAAGTGCCCTTCACTTCTCTTCACTTCACTTCGCTTCTCTTCATTTAAACGGAGAGAACCTGCGGTGAAATTGTAGCGAAGCTGGGCAATGAAGTTGTGAAGTGAAAAGTGAAGCGAAGCGAAGCGCGTTGAAATGAAGTTGAACCAATCAATGCGAAGCGGTGCAGTGCAGTGAAGTGTGAAGCCAGGCGAAAGCCAAAGCCAAAGCCAAGCGAAGCGGCGGGGAGTTTACTACGGTGCAGTGGAAATTTTAACAACTTCCCAACGACGTGCTGGGTAATCGTTACCAAGTCAACATTGCAATGTCACTGTCAATATATTGCAAGGTCGCGCGGTAATGAACATTCTGTTTCACTGTTAGGTGGGTGCACGTTAACTGGCGCCCATTTTTTAACATGATTTGAAATAGTTTTTCTCAGTTCTACCAGGAACGCCGTACATAACACTAGCCCGTGACTCGATGAATGACGAAAATCAATTTACTCAGCAAAACAAGTTAAGTGCAAGTCCTGCAAACATTGGATTGTAATACAGGAGGATGCACAATTTCTCGACAACAGCGTATATCACTTTTCACCAGCACATTTGAATTAAACGACGATTTGAAATTGCTTGTCCCGAAAAATCGACACATGGATAAGAACAAAGATAACTTTAAGGGCGGGAAGGTTGGGGGGAGCTTGATGAAATTATAGTAGCCAATTGTTATCCCTGTGGTAACTTTTCGGACACCTCTAGCTTAAAACTCGTAAGAGATAAAGGATCGATAGGCCATGCTTTCACAGTTTGTATTCATACTGAAAATCAAAATCAAGTGAGCTTTTACCCTTTTGTTCTACATGAGATTTCCGTTCTCATTGAGCTCACCTTAGGACACCTGCGTTATCATTTGGCAGTAGTGCCGCCCCAGCCAAACTCCCAACCTGACAGTGTCTTCGGCCCGGATCGACCGGCAGACGAGCGATCTTAAAACCAACATGTGGACGCGTAACGTCCAGTTCCGCTTCACCGAGTAAGTAAAAAAACGACGAGAGTAGTGGTATTTCACCGGTGGATTGCTCCTCCCACTTATTCTACACCTCTCGTGTTTTTTCACAGAGTCAGACTAGAGTCAAGCTCAACAGGGTCTTCATTCCCCGCTGTTGCCGCCAAGCCCGTTCCCTTGGCTGTGGTTTCGCTAGATAGTAGATAGGGACAGTGGGAATCTCGTTAATCCATTCATGCGCGTCACTAATTAGATGACGAGGCATTTGGCTACCTTAAGAGAGTCATAGTTACTCCCGCCGTTTACCCGCGCTTGGGTGAATTACTTCACTTTGACATTCAGAGCACTGGGCAGAAATCACATTGCGTCAACACCGCTCACCAGCCATCGCAATGCTTTGTTTTAATTAAACAGTCGGATTCCCCTTGTCCGTTCCAGTTCTAAGTCGGTTGTTAATCGCATGCCGAATTGACCTGGCGATCACAGCTGAGTCCATCGACGTGAAGCCCCTTCCCGATCCGGCCGAGACCCCGAAGAGTCCTAACCAGTCCAGGACGGGTCCGCGCGCCTCCAGTCCCAGCCCGACATGCCCAACCCTTAGAGCCAATCCTTGTCCCGAAGTTACGGATCCATTTTGCCGACTTCCCTTACCTACATTGTTCTATCGACTAGAGGCTGCTCACCTTGGAGACCTGCTGCGGTTATGAGTACGACCAGACAAGAAAATGAACAACTCCCCCGGATTTTCAAGGGCCGTCGAAGGCGCACCGGACCCCACAAGATCTGTGGAGCTTTACCGAACGTGAAACCCTATCTCCGGCTAAACCGATTCCAGGGTGACAGTCCGTTAAAAAGAAGAGAGAACTCTTCCCGGTACTCTCGCCGACGTTTCCGAGTTCGTTTGCGTTACCGCTGTGGGCCACAAGTGGCCATATCCCTGTTCTGGTTCGGGAATATTAACCCGATCCCCTTTCGACAGGCGGCCCCCGAAAGTGGGCGCTTTAAAACGGAACTTTCCTGTGTCTTAGGATCGACTCACCCATGTCCAACTGCTGTTCACATGGAACCTTTCTCCGCTTCAGTCTTCAAAGTTCTCATTTGAATATTTGCTACTACCACCAAGATCTGCACCAGAGACGTTTCACGCCTGACTCGCGTCAAAGGCTGCGTCACGACCTCCGCGCCCTCCTACTCGTCGAAACTAGGGCATTTGCTCCGACGGTCGAGTATGGGTGCGACGCTTGAGCGCCATCCATTTTCAGGGCTAGTCGATTCGGCAGGTGAGTTGTTACACACTCCTTAGCGGTTTCCGACTTCCATGGCCACCGTCCTGCTGTCAATATCGACCAACACCTTTTGTGGGATCTGATGAGCGTCGACTTGGGCACCTTAACTCGGCGTTCGGTTCATCCCGCATCGCCAGTTCTGCTTACCAAAAATGGCCCACTAAGGACTCGCATTCCATTGTCCGGCTTCATTCGAGCAAGTCGGACTTCTTACCAATTTAAAGTTTGAGAATAGGTTAAAGTCATTTCGACCCTAAGACCTCTAGTCCATTCGCTTTACCCGATAAAACTGCATCGGAGTCCCAGCTATCCTGTGGGAAACTTCGGAGGGAACCAGCTACTAGATGGTTCGATTAGTCTTTCGCCGCTATAACCCAAATTTGACGATCGATTTGCACGTCAGAATCGCTACGAGCTTTCACCAGTGTTTCCGCTGGCTTCGCTCTATTCAGGCATAGTTCACCATCTTTCGGGTCCCAACAGCTACGCTCTTACTCAAACCTATCTAGGATTAGAACAGGTCGGTCGATGATACGGCTTGGCCACGACGACCGGGCTTCTCACCTCAGCAACTAAAAAGTTCCCTTCACTTTCATTTCGCCACCGGGTTTCGATCACCCACAGACTCGCGCACGATGTTAGACTCCTTGGTCCGTGTTTCAAGACGGGTCGGATGGAACCGTATTTTCGTCAGCATCGTCAACGCGTGGTGTGTGCACCCCGATCTGGAGACGGGCAGCGGTTTGGACGCACTGGCACAGCCGTCCGCCGCAGTCGACAACCGCATCAACAGGACAGGACACCAGCCAACCCTCGGGAAGGCACGCATTGCGAACAGACCTCAGGTGGCCTCGGGTGATTTGTTTGCGACGCTGAACAATCCCGAAGGATCTACCTTCATCGCAACTTTCTAACCCGTGACCATCTGATGCTGACACTCACCTACCAGAAGTGCGCCGCCTTGGCTCGGTCAATTGTACGAGTCGCGTTTAAAAAAATCGCGAACAAGCACGTGATCGAGCGCAGGCGACTGAATCCGGCAAGGCAAATTGCTGGTTTCATTCGCTTCCCTTTTAAACGGTTTCACGTACTCTTTAACTCTCTTTTCAAAGTTCTTTTCATCTTTCCCTCACGGTACTTGTTCGCTATCGGTCTCGTGCCGGTATTTAGCTTTAGATGGAGTTTACCACCAATTTAGGGCTGCATTCCCAAACAACCCCGACTCTTCGAAAGAACCTCGTCGGCATTCGAACCTTGCCACGTACGGGGTTGTCACCCTCTACGACGTGCTGTTCCAAGCAACTTAGACAAAGTCGATTTGCCAGGAGAGTAGTACTTCTCGAGACTACAATTCACCGTTGCAATCAACGACGATTACAAATTTGAGCCGATTCCTCTTCATTCGCCATTACTGAGGAAATCCTGGTTAGTTTCTTTTCCTCCGCTTACTGATATGCTTAAGTTCAGCGGGTAGTCTTGCCTGATCTGAGGTGAAATAGCCACGATGGAAAGCAATGCAGCACACGCGAAGTCCGCGAACATTTTGGCTACGCGATGTACTTGAAAGCTAATCTATTAGGGGGACACGGCGAAACACCATGACGCTCCATAGGTCGTGCAAGAAACGATGCACGATTTAGTAGCAACACTCAAACAGACATGCTCTTGGCATAACCGAAAGCGCCATTTGCGTTCAAAAATTCGATGATTCACTGAAATCTGCAATTCACACTACGTTTCGCAGTTAGCTGCGTTCTTCATCGATGCACGAGCCAAGAGATCCGCCGTTAAAAGTTGTGTCTATTGTTTTTTATTTATTTATTTGTTTATTAATTTAATTTTTTTTTTTTACAGTTTAACAGGTAATAAGGGAAACAGGGGAAGCAGAGCAAGGAGTCCACCGTTCAGTACAAACTGCCGGTGTGCGTCACTCGAAAACGCCTAGTAGTAATTGACGAGACGTTTGCGAATGTGCAGTCGTTGGCAATGACTGGCTCGGGTTGTTATAATAGCAAGTTGTTGTTAGGGCT
>JAWNZC010000172.1:545000-547500 GCA_035771165.1 Paragorgia papillata
CCAAGATCTGCACCAGAGGACGTTTCACCCTGACTCGCGTCAAAGGCTGCGTCACGACCTCCGCGCCCTCCTACTCGTCGAAACTAGGGCATTTGCTCCGACGGTCGAGTATGGGTGCGACGCTTGAGCGCCATCCATTTTCAGGGCTAGTCGATTCGGCAGGTGAGTTGTTACACACTCCTTAGCGGTTTCCGACTTCCATGGCCACCGTCCTGCTGTCAATATCGACCAACACCTTTTGTGGGATCTGATGAGCGTCGACTTGGGCACCTTAACTCGGCGTTCGGTTCATCCCGCATCGCCAGTTCTGCTTACCAAAAATGGCCCACTAAGGACTCGCATTCCATTGTCCCGGCTTCATTCGAGCAAGTCGGACTTCTTACCAATTTAAAAGTTTGAGAATAGGTTAAAAGTCATTTCGACCCTAAGACCTCTAGTCATTCGCTTTACCCGATAAAACTGCATCGGAGTCCCAGCTATCCTGTGGGAAACTTCGGAGGGAACCAGCTACTAGATGGTTCGATTAGTCTTTCGCCGCTAATAACCCAAATTTGACGATCGATTTGCACGTCAGAATCGCTACGAGCTTTCACCATGTTTCCGCTGGCTTCGCTCTATTCAGGCATAGTTCACCATCTTTCGGGTCCCAACAGCTACGCTCTTACTCAAACCTATCTAGGATTAGAACAGGTCGGTCGATGATACGGCTTGGCCACGACGACCGGGCTTCTCACCTCAGCAACTAAAAAGTTCCCTTCACTTTCATTTCGCCACCGGTTTCGATCACCCACAGACTCGCGCACAATGTTAGACTCCTTGGTCCGTGTTTCAAGACGGGTCGGATGGAACCGTATTTTCGTCAGCATCGTCAACGCGTGTGTGTGTGCACCCCGATCTGGAGACGGGCAGCGGTTTGGACGCACTGGCACAGCCGTCCGCCGCAGTCGACAACCGCATCAACAGGACAGGACACCAGCCAACCCTCGGGAAGGCACGCATTGCGACAGACCTCAGGTGGCCTCGGGTGATTTGTTTGCGACGCTGAACAATCCCGAAGGATCTACCTTCATCGCAACTTTCTAACCCGTGACCATCTGATGCTGACACTCACCTACCAGAAGTGCGCCGCCTTGGCTCGGTCAATTGTACGAGTCGCGTTTAAAAAAAATCGCGAACAAGCACGTGATCGAGCGCAGGCGACTGAATCCGGCAAGGCAAATTGCTGGTTTCATTCGCTTCCCTTTTAACGGTTTCACGTACTCTTTAACTCTCTTTTCAAAGTTCTTTTCATCTTTCCCTCACGGTACTTGTTCGCTATCGGTCTCGTGCCGGTATTTAGCTTTAGATGGAGTTTACCACCAATTTAGGGCTGCATTCCCAAACAACCCGACTCTTCGAAAGAACCTCGTCGGCATTCGAACCTTGCCACGTACGGGGTTGTCACCCTCTACGACGTGCTGTTCCAAGCAACTTAGACAAAGTCGATTTGCCAGGAGAGTAGTACTTCTCGAGACTACAATTCGCCGTTGCAATCAACGACGATTACAAATTTGAGCCGATTCCTCTTCATTCGCCATTACTGAGGAAATCCTGGTTAGTTTCTTTTCCTCCGCTTACTGATATGCTTAAGTTCAGCGGGTAGTCTTGCCTGATCTGAGGTGAAATAGCCACGATGGAAAGCAATGCAGCACACGCGAAGTCCGCGAACATTTTTGGCTACGCGATGTACTTGAAAGCTAATCTATTTAGGGGGACACGGCGAAACACCATGACGCTCCATAGGTCGTGCAAGAAACGATGCACGATTTAGTAGCAACACTCAAACAGACATGCTCTTGGCATAACCGAAAGCGCCATTTGCGTTCAAAAATTCGATGATTCACTGAAATCTGCAATTCACACTACGTTCGCAGTTAGCTGCGTTCTTCATCGATGCACGAGCCAAGAGATCCGCCGTTAAAAGTTGTGTCTATTGGTTTATTAATTTAATTTTTTTTTTTTACTGTTTAACAGGTAATTGGGTGGGGGGGAAACAGGGGAAGCAGAGCAAGGAGTCCACCGTTCAGTACAAACTGCCGGTGTGCGTCACTCGAAAACGCCTAGTAGTAATTGACGAGACGTTTGCGAATGTGCAGTCGTTGGCAATGACTGGCTCGGGTTGTTATAATAGCAAGTTGTTGTTAGGGCTAGCCACAATGAAAGTGCAGCACGCCACCCCTAACATCAGCATTGCTCAACCTCGCCAGCATTCATCAACGCCCGACTCCCACATCGGTAGCAAAAATAACCCCTATATAGTACAATGAAACGTCCGTGCGTGTTCCGCTCAAAAGCACGCGTACTTTACAATAATAGTACACCCCTCCTCCCCCCCCCCCCCCTACTTTCCTTTCGGATTTAACTGGCATAAGCGATCTGCGCGCGGAACCAAAATAAAAGCTACGTCGGTGTCAAAAGAATTTACTGCAATAAGGAGGATGCTCTAGAAAATCGGAGAAAC
>JAWNZC010000172.1:550000-552500 GCA_035771165.1 Paragorgia papillata
TCTGCTTACCAAAAATGGCCCACTAAGGACTCGCATTCCATTGTCCGGCTTCATTCGAGCAAGTCGGACTTCTTACCAATTTAAAGTTTGAGAATAGGTTAAAGTCATTTCGACCCTAAGACCTCTAGTCATTCGCTTTAACCCGATAAAACTGCATCGGAGTCCCAGCTATCCTGTGGGAAACTTCGGAGGGAACCAGCTACTAGATGGTTCGATTAGTCTTTCGCCGCTATACCCAAATTTGACGATCGATTTGCACGTCAGAATCGCTACGAGCTTTCACCAGTGTTTCCGCTGGCTTCGCTCTATTCAGGCATAGTTCACCATCTTTCGGGTCCCAACAGCTACGCTCTTACTCAAACCTATCTAGGATTAGAACAGGTCGGTCGATGATACGGCTTGGCCACGACGACCGGGCTTCTCACCTCAGCAACTAAAAAGTTCCCTTCACTTTCATTTCGCCACCGGGTTTCGATCACCCACAGACTCGCGCACATGTTAGACTCCTTGGTCCGTGTTTCAAGACGGGTCGGATGGAACCGTATTTTCGTCAGCATCGTCAACGCGTGGTGTGTGCACCCCGATCTGGAGACGGGCAGCGGTTTGGACGCACTGGCACAGCCGTCCGCCGCAGTCGACAACCGCATCAACAGGACAGGACACCAGCCAACCCTCGGGAAGGCACGCATTGCGACAGACCTCAGGTGGCCTCGGGTGATTTGTTTGCCACGCTGAACAATCCCGAAGGATCTACCTTCATCGCAACTTTCTAACCCGTGACCATCTGATGCTGACACTCACCTACCAGAAGTGCGCCGCCTTGGCTCGGTCAATTGTACGAGTCGCGTTTAAAAAAATCGCGAACAAGCACGTGATCGAGCGCAGGCGACTGAATCCGGCAAGGCAAATTGCTGGTTTCATTCGCTTCCCTTTTAACGGTTTCACGTACTCTTTAACTCTCTTTTCAAAGTTCTTTTCAATCTTTCCCTCACGGTACTTGTTCGCTATCGGTCTCGTGCCGGTATTTAGCTTTAGATGGAGTTTAACCACCAATTTAGGGCTGCATTCCCAAACAACCCGACTCTTCGAAAGAACCTCGTCGGCATTCGAACCTTGCCACGTACGGGGTTGTCCACCCTCTACGACGTGCTGTTCCAAGCAACTTAGACAAAGTCGATTTGCCAGGAGAGTAGTACTTCTCGAGACTACAAATTCGCCGTTGCAATCAACGACGAATTACAAATTTGAGCCGATTCCTCTTCATTCGCCATTACTGAGGAAATCCTGGTTAGTTTCTTTTCCTCCGCTTACTGATATGCTTAAGTTCAGCGGGTAGTCTTGCCTGATCTGAGGTGAAATAGCCACGATGGAAAGCAATGCAGCACACGCGAAGTCCGCGAACATTTTGGCTACGCGATGTACTTGAAAGCTAATCTATTTAGGGGGACACGGCGAAACACCATGACGCTCCATAGGTCGTGCAAGAAACGATGCACGATTTAGTAGCAACACTCAAACAGACATGCTCTTGGCATAACCGAAAGCGCCATTTGCGTTCAAAAATTCGATGATTCACTGAAATCTGCAATTCACACTACGTTTCGCAGTTAGCTGCGTTCTTCATCGATGCACGAGCCAAGAGATCCGCCGTTAAAAGTTGTGTCTATTGTTTTTTATTTGGTTATTTGTTTATTAATTTAATTTTTTTTTTTTACAGTTTAACAGGTAATAAGGGAAACAGGGGAAGCAGAGCAAGGAGTCCACCGTTCAGTACAAACTGCCGGTGTGCGTCACTCGAAAACGCCTAGTAGTAATTGACGAGACGTTTGCGAATGTGCAGTCGTTGGCAATGACTGGCTCGGGTTGTTATTAATAGCAAGTTGTTGTTAGGGCTAGCCACAATGAAAGTGCAGCACGCCACCCCTAACATCAGCATTGCTCAACCTCGCCAGCATTCATCAACGCCGACTCCCACATCGGTAGCAAAAATAACCCCTATATAGTACATGAAACGTCCGTGCGTGTTCCGCTCAAAAGCACGCGTACTTTACAATAATAGTACACCCCTCCTCCCCCCCCCCGCCCCCCTACTTTCCTTTCGGATTTAACTGGCATAAGCGATCTGCGCGCGGAACCAAAATAAAAGCTACGTCGGTGTCAAAAGAATTTACTGCAATAAGGAGGATGCTCTAGAAAATCGGAGAAACAAACAGAACGGTCATGAACCTCTTGATATCTGTCGCAGAAACGCAGCGTTGCAATGGCATTTCAAGGCTGCGTCGACAATGATATGTTATCGAAAATAAACCGAAATCCATCTACGAAAGATTTTATTGAAAAAATGTTACAAATTTTCTAAAGATTGCACACAAACGAAACAACAAGAAATTTGATCAAGGAGTATGTTTTTCGGCAGGAAAATGAAAATGGATATAAAAAATCAAAGAACAAGGGATTAATCTTAGTAGATCGTAGCAACAAGGCTACTCTTCTGCTTACA
>JAWNZC010000172.1:555000-560000 GCA_035771165.1 Paragorgia papillata
CGCTGGCTTCGCTCTATTCAGGCATAGTTCACCATCTTTCGGGTCCCAACAGCTACGCTCTTACTCAAACCTATCTAGGATTAGAACAGGTCGGTCGATGATACGGCTTGGCCACGACGACCGGGCTTCTCACCTCAGCAACTAAAAAGTTCCCTTCACTTTCATTTCGCCACCGGGTTTCGATCACCCACAGACTCGCGCACATGTTAGACTCCTTGGTCCGTGTTTCAAGACGGGTCGGATGGAACCGTATTTTCGTCAGCATCGTCAACGCGTGGTGTGTGCACCCCGATCTGGAGACGGGCAGCGGTTTGGACGCACTGGCACAGCCGTCCGCCGCAGTCGACAACCGCATCAACAGGACAGGACACCAGCCAACCCTCGGGAAGGCACGCATTGCGACAGACCTCAGGTGGCCTCGGGTGATTTGTTTGCGACGCTGAACAATCCCGAAGGATCTACCTTCATCGCAACTTTCTAACCCGTGACCATCTGATGCTGACACTCACCTACCAGAAGTGCGCCGCCTTGGCTCGGTCAATTGTACGAGTCGCGTTTAAAAAAAATCGCGAACAAGCACGTGATCGAGCGCAGGCGACTGAATCCGGCAAGGCAAAATTGCTGGTTTCATTCGCTTCCCTTTTAACGGTTTCACGTACTCTTTAACTCTCTTTTCAAAGTTCTTTTCATCTTTCCCTCACGGTACTTGTTCGCTATCGGTCTCGTGCCGGTATTTAGCTTTAAGATGGAGTTTACCACCAATTTAGGGCTGCATTCCCCAAACAACCCGACTCTTCGAAAGAACCTCGTCGGCATTCGAACCTTGCCACGTACGGGGTTGTCACCCTCTACGACGTGCTGTTCCAAGCAACTTAGACAAAGTCGATTTGCCAGGAGAGTAGTACTTCTCGAGACTAACAAATTCGCCGTTTGCAATCAACGACGATTACAAATTTGAGCCCGATTCCTCTTCATTCGCCATTACTGAGGAAATCCTGGTTAGTTTCTTTTCCTCCGCATTACTGATATGCTTAAGTTCAGCGGGTAGTCTTTGCCTGATCTGAGGTGAAATAGCCACGATGGGAAAGCAATGCAGCACACGCGAAGTCCGCGAACATTTTGGCTACGCGATGTACTTGAAAGCTAATCTATTTAGGGGGACACGGCGAAACACCATGACGCTCCATAGGTCGTGCAAGAAACGATGGCACGATTTAGTAGCAACACTCAAACAGACATGCTCTTTGGCATAACCGAAAGCGCCATTTGCGTTCAAAAATTCGATGATACACTGAAATCTGCAATTCACACTACGTTTCGCAGTTAGCTGCGTTCTTCATCGATGCACGAGCCAAGAGATCCGCCGTTAAAAGTTGTGTCTATTGTATTTATTTATTTGTTTATTAATTTAATTTTTTTTTTTTACAGTTTAACAGGTAATAGGGTGGGGTAAAAGAAAACAGGGGAAGCAGAGCAAGGAGTCCACCGTTCAGTACAAACTGCCGGTGTGGCGTCACTCGAAAACGCCTAGTAGTAATTGACGAGACGTTTGCGAATGTGCAGTTCGTTGGCAATGACTGGCTCGGGTTGTTATTAATAGCAAGTTGTTTGTTAGGGCTAGCCACAATGAAAGTGCAGCACGCCACCCCTAACATCAGCATTGCTCAACCTCGCCAGCATTCATCAACGCCGACTCCCACATCGTTAGCAAAAATAACCCCTATATAGTACATGAAACGTCCGTGCGTGTTCCGCTCAAAAGCACGCGTACTTTACAATAATAGTACACCCCTCCTCCCCCCCCCCCCCCCCTACTTTCCTTTCGGATTTAACTGGCATAAGCGATCTGCGCGCGGAACCAAAATAAAAGCTACGTCGGTGTCAAAAGAATTTACTGCAATAAGGAGGATGCTCTAGAAAATCGGAGAAACAAACAGAACGGTCATGAACCTCTTGATATCTGTCGCAGAAACGCAGCGTTTGCAATGGCATTTCAAGGCTGCGTCGACAATGATATGTTTATCGAAAATAAACCGAAATCCATCTACGAAAGATTTTATTGAAAAAATGTTACAAATTTTCTAAAGATTGCACACAAACGAAACAACAAGAAATTTGATCAAGGAGTATGTTTTTCGCAGGAAAATGAAAATGGATATAAAAAATCAAAGAACAAGGGATTAATCTTAGTAGATCGTAGCAACAAGGCTACTCTTCTGCTTACAATACCCCGTTCTCTATTTAAGATCGTCTGCAAAATGAGTTTAGCCCCAGCAAATTGTATATTTGAGTCTGTTTAGTGTTTCGGAGTGTATTCTACTCGAGAAAGCACGTTGTGAACGCAGGAAGCAATACAGCTTCTATCTTCGTTCGCCAACGAATGTCCGGTGACAATGCATCGTTGCGTTCTAGCACGGATTCAGACTTAGAGGCGTTCAGGTCATAATCCAACAGATGGTAGCTTCAGCACCATTGGCTTTTCAGCCAAGTGCAAATGCCAATTGTCTGAATCTGCGGTTCCATCTCGTACTGAGGCAGAATTACTATTGCAACAAGAATTTTCAACAGTAGGGTAAAAACTAACCTGTCTCACGACGGTCTAAACCCAGCTCACGTTCCCTATTGGCGGGTGAACAATCCGACGCTTGGCGAATTCTGCTTCGCAATGATAGGGAAGAGCCGACATCGAAGGATCAAAAAGCAACGTCGCTATGAACGCTTGGCTGCCACAGAGCCAGTTATCCCTGTGGTAACTTTTCGGACACCTCTAGCTTAAAACTCGTAAGAGATAAAGGATCGATAGGCCATGCTTTCACAGTTTGTATTCATACTGAAAATCAAAAATCAAGTGAGCTTTTACCCTTTTGTTCTACATGAGATTTCCGTTCTCATTGAGCTCACCTTAGGACACCTGCGTTATCATTTGGCAGTAGTGCCGCCCCAGCCAAACTCCCAACCTGACAGTGTCTTCGGCCCGGATCGAACCGGCAGACGAGCGATCTTAAAACCAACATGTGGACGCGTAACGTCCAGTTCCGCTTCACCGAGTAAGTAAAAAAACGACGAGAGTAGTGGTATTTCACCGGTGGATTGCTCCTCCCACTTATTCTACACCTCCTCGTGTTTTTTCACAGAGTCAGACTAGAGTCAAGCTCAACAGGGTCTTCTTTCCCCGCTGTTGCCGCCAAGCCCGTTCCCTTGGCTGTGGTTTCGCTAAGATAGTAGATAGGACAGTGGGAATCTCGTTAATTCCATTCATGCGCGTCACTAATTAGATGACGAGGCATTTGGCTACCTTAAGAGAGTCCATAGTTACTCCCGCCGTTTACCCGCGCTTGGGTGAATTACTTCACTTTGACATTCAGAGCACTGGGCCAGAAATCACATTGCGTCAACACCGCTCACCAGCCATCGCAATGCTTTTGTTTTAATTAAACAGTCGGATTCCCCTTGTCCGTTCCAGTTCTAAGTCGGTTGTTAATCGCATGCCGAATTGACCTGGCGATCACAAGCTGAGTCCATCGACGTGAAGCCCCTTCCCGATCCGGCCGAGACCCCGAAGAGTCCTAACCAGTCCAGGACGGGTCCGCGCGCCTCCAGTCCCAGCCCGAACATGCCCAACCCTTAGAGCCAATCCTTGTCCCGAAGTTACGGATCCATTTTGCCGACTTCCCTTACCTACATTGTTCTATCGACTAGAGGCTGCTCACCTTGGAGACCTGCTGCGGTTATGAGTAACGACCAGACAAGAAAATGAACAACTCCCCCGGATTTTCAAGGGCCGTCGAAGGCGCACCGGACCCCACAAGATCTGTGGAGCTTTACCGAACGTGAAACCCTATCTCCGGCTAAACCGATTCCAGGGTGATCAGTCCGTTAAAAAGAAGAGAGAACTCTTCCCGGGACTCTCGCCGACGTTTCCGAGTTCGTTTGCGTTACCCGCTGTGGGCCACAAGTGGCCATATCCCTGTTCTGGTTCGGGAATATTAACCCGATCCCCTTTCGACAGGCGGCCCCCCGAAAGTGGGCGCTTTAAAAACGGAACTTTCCTGTGTCTTAGGATCGACTCCATCCCCATGTCCAACTGCTGTTCACATGGAACCTTTCTCCGCTTCAGTCTTCAAAAGTTCTCATTTGAATATTTGCTACTACCACCAAGATCTGCACCAGAGGACGTTTCACCCTGACTCGCGTCAAAGGCTGCGTCACGACCTCCGCGCCCTCCTAACTCGTCGAAACTAGGGCATTTGCTCCGACGGTCGAGTATGGGTGCGACGCTTGAGCGCCATCCATTTTCAGGGCTAGTCCGACTCGGCAGGATGAGTTGTTACACACTCCTTAGGCGGTTTCCGACTTCCATGGCCACCGTCCTGCTGTCAATATCGACCAACACCTATTTGTGGGATCTGATGAGCGTCGACTTGGGCACCTTAACTCGGCGTTCGGTTCATCCCGCATCGTCCAGTTCTGCTTACCAAAAATGGCCCACTAAGGACTCGCATTCCATTGTCCGGCTTCATTCGAGCAAGGTCGGACTTCTTACCAATTTAAAGTTTGAGAATAGGTTAAAGTCATTTCGACCCTAAGAACCTCTAGTCATTCGCTTTACCCGATAAAAACTGCATCGGAGTCCCAGCTATCCTGTGGGAAACTTCGGAGGGAACCAGCTACTAGATGGTTCGATTAGTCTTGTCGCCGCTATAAACCCAAATTTGACGATCGATTTGCACGTCAGAATCGCTACGAGCTTTCACCAGTGTTTCCGCTGGCTTCGCTCTATTCAGGCATAGTTTCACCCATCTTTCGGGTCCCAACAGCTACGCTCTTACTCAAAACCTATCTAGGATTAGAACAGGTCGGTCGATGATACGGCTTGGCCACGACGACCGGGCTTCTCACCTCAGCAACTAAAAAGTTCCCTTCACTTTCATTTCGCCACCGGGTTTCGATCACCCACAGACTCGCGCACATGTTAGACTCCTTGGTCCGTGTTTCAAGAC
>JAWNZC010000172.1:565000-573161 GCA_035771165.1 Paragorgia papillata
TGCTGACACTCACCTACCAGAAGTGCGGCGCCTTGGCTCGGTCAATTGTACGAGTCGCGTTTAAAAAAAACCGCGAACAAGCACGTGATCGAGCGCAGGCGACTGAATCCGTCAAGGCAAATTGCTGGTTTCATTCGCTTCCCTTTTAACGGTTTCACGTACTCTTTAACTCTCTTTTCAAAGTTTCTTTTCATCTTTCCCTCACGGTACTTGTTCGGCTATCGGTCTCGTGCCGGTATTTAGGCTTTAGATGGAGTTTACCACCAATTTAGGGCTGCATTCCCAAACAACCCGACTCTTCGAAAGAACCTCGTCGGCATTCGAACCTTGCCACGTACGGGGTTGTCACCCTCTACGACGTGCTGTTCCAAGCAACTTAGACAAAGTCGATTTGCCAGGAGAGTAGTACTTCTCGAGACTACAATTCGCCGTTGCAATCAACGACGATTACAAATTTGAGCCGATTCCTCTTCATTCGCCATTACTGAGGAAATCCTGGTTAGTTTCTTTTCCCTCCGCTTACTGATATGCTTAAGTACAGCGGGTAGTCTTGCCTGATCTGAGGTGAAATAGCCACGATGGAAAGCAATGCAGCACACGACGAAGTCCGCGAACATTTTGGCTACGCGATGTACTTGAAAGCTAATCTATTAGGGGGACACGGCGAAACACCATGACGCTCCATAGGTCGTGCAAAGAAACGATGCACGATTTAGTAGCAACACTCAAACAGACATGCACTTGGCATAACCGAAAGCGCCATTTGCGTTCAAAAATTCGATGATGCACTGAAATCTGCAATTCACACTACGTTCGCAGTTAGCTAGCGTTCTTCATCGATGCACGAGCCAAGAGATCCGCCGTTAAAAGTTGTGTCTATTGTTTTTTCTATTTATGTTATTATGTTTATTAAAATTTAATAAAAAATATTTTTTTTTACAGTTTAAACAGGTAATATGTGGGGTGAAAACAGGGGAATCAGGAGGCAAGGAGTCCACCGTTCAGTATTAACAAACTAGCCGGTGTGCGTCACACTCGAAAACGCCTAGTAGTAATATGACGAGACGTTTGCGAATAGTGCAATAGTCCAAGTTGGCAAAGACTGACTGGCTCGGGTGTGTTCATATCAACATAGGCAAGTTGGTTGTTAGGGCTAGCCAACAATTAAAGGTGCAGGCAGCACGACTGCCACCACCTAACTATCAGGCATTGCTCAATCCTGCGCCAGCATATCATCAACGCCGACTCCCACAAGAGTCGTGTAGTCAAAAAATAAACCCCTATATAGTACATGAAACGACCGTGCGTGTTGCCGCTCAAAAGCACGCGTACCTTAATACAATAAAAATAATGTACAGTCCCCTCCGAGCTCCCCCCGCCTGCCCTCTACTTTCCCTTTCGGATTTAACTTTGCATAAGCGATCTGCTGCGCGCTGAACCAAAAATAAAAGCTAACGTTCGGTGTCAAAAGGAATTTACTCGCATATAAGGAGGATGCTCTATAAAAATGCGGGAGAAACCAGAACAGAAAAAAAAACCCGGGGGTTTCATGGAAACCTTACTTGATATCCTGTCGCAGAAAACGCAACGATTTGGTCAAAATGGAATGTTCAAAGGCTGGCGTCGAACAATTTGGATTATGTTTAAACGGTGAAAATAAACCGAAAATCCCATCCTACGAAAAGATTTTACACATGAAATAAATGGTTACAAAATATTTCTAAAAGATTGCGCATCGACACAAACGAAAACACACAAGAAATTTGATCAAGAGAGTATGTTTTTCGCGGCAGGAAAAATGAAAATATGGATATAAAAACCATCAAAGAACAAGGGAAATTATATCTTAGTAGATCGTTCAGAGCAACAAGGTCTAACTCTTCTGCTTACAATACCCCACGTTCTTCTAATTTAAAAGAGTCGTCTCTGCAAATAGATTATAAGCCCCAGCAAATGTATATTTATGAGTCTGTTTAGCGTGGTTTCGGAAGTGTAACTTCTAAAACTCGAGAAAGCACGTTGTGACGCAGGAAGACAATACAGAGCTTCTATCTTCGTTGCCTCGCCAACGTAAAATGTCCGGGACAATGCATCGTTGCGTTTTTCTAGCACGGATATCTGTACTTAGAGGCGTTCAGTCATAATTCCAACATTAGATGGTAGCTTTCGCACCATTGGCTTTTCAGTCAAAAGCCAAGTGCAATTATAGCCAGATTTTGTGTGGGTCATTAATCTGCTGGGGCGGGGGGGGGGGTAGGGCGGGGGGCGGAGGGTGGCTGACTCTCGTACTGAGCAGGAAATTACTATTGCCAAACAAGAATTTACAACAGTAAATGGGTAAAACTAAACCTGTCTCAACGACGGTCTAAAAACCCAGCATCACGTTCCCTATTGGCGGGTGAACAAATCCGACGCTTGGCGGAAATTCTGCTTCGCAATGATAGGAAGCAGGCCGACAATCGAAGGAATCAAAAAAGCAACGTCGCTATGAACGCTTGGCTGCCTACAAGCACAGTTATCCCTGTGGTAACTTTTCCGGGATAACACGTAGACGCTCTAGCTTAAATACTCGTATAGAGATAAAGGATCCGATAGTCCATGCTTTCACAAGTTTATGTATTCATACACTGAAAATCAAAATCGAAGTGAGCTTTTTTACACAACACCTTTTGTTCGTACATACACACGGAGATTGTCCGTTCTCAATCTGAGCTCCGAACCTTATGGACACCTGCTTGATTATCATTTTGGCAAGTAAGTGCCGCCCCAGCCAATAACTTCCCCAATCCTATGACAGTGGTCTTTACGGACCCGGATCGACCGGCAGACGAGCGATCTTAGAAACCAACATGTGTACGCGTAAGCGTCCAGATTTACCGGCTTCACCCGAGTACAGTAAAAAAACGACGAGAGTAGTAGGTATTTGCACCGGAGGATTGCGTCCCTGCCCAACGTGATTTATTACTACACCTCTCGTGTTGCATTCTTTCACAGAAGAGTCAGAACTAGAGTCAAGTTCTCAACAAGGGTCTTCTTTCCCCGCTGTTGCCATGCCCATAGCCCGATCCCTTGGCTGTCTGGTATTCGCTAGATAGTTAGACTAGGGACAGTTGTGGAAATTGCTCAGCGTTAATTCCAAGTCATGGCTGTCTGTTCACTAATTAGATGCCGAGGCATTTGGCTACCTATCAAAAGTAGATGGTCATAGTTACTAACCCGCCGATTTACCCGCGCTTGGGTGAATTACTTCTCAAACATTCTGGGACCATTCAATAAAATGGAGCACTGGGCAGACAAATCACATGGCGTCAAGCACCGCTCGAACTGCAGCCAAACGTCACCATGCTTATGAATTTTAATATAAACAAGTCGGATTCTCCCTTGTCCGTTCCAGTTCTAAGTCGGATTGTTAATATGTCTTACGTGGCATTGCCGCAATTAGCGACCTATGGCGATCACACAGCATTGCGTCCATCGACGGTGAAGCCCCCTTCCCGATCCGGCCGAGACCACCGAAGAGTCCTAACCAGTCCAGGACGGGTCCTGCGCGCGCTCTCCAGTCCCCAGCCCCCGACACATGCCCCAAACCCTTAGATGCCAATCCTTGGTCCCGAAGTTTACTGGATCCATTTATCGAGCCGACTTCCCCTTACCCGTACATTGTTCTATCGACTAGAGGCTGCGTCCACGACTTGGAGACCTGCTGCGGGTTATATGATTACGACCAGACCTAATGAAAATGAATGCAACTCCCCCCGGAATTTATCAAGCGCGGGCCAGTCGTAAGGTGCGCACCGGAACCCCCACAAGATACTGTGGAGCTTTACCGAACGTGAAACCCCTAAGCTCTCCGGCTAAAACCGATTATTACTTTTTCCAGGGTGACAGTCACGATTAAGAAAGAAGAGAGAAACTCTTCCCAAGAGGACATCTCGCCGACGGTTTCCGATGTTCGTATTGCGTTGAACCGCTGTGGGCCGACAAGTTAGTCCAATATCCCTGGTTTCCATGGGATTCGCGGAATATTAACCCGATCGTCCCTTCGAAACAGGCGGCCCCCGAAAGTTGGGCGCTTTAAACAACGGAGAACTATTCCATGTTTCTTAGGATCGAACTCACGCCATTGATTCCAAACTGCTGTTTATTCCACATTGGAACCTATCCTCCGCTATTCAGTCCTTCCTCAAAGAGTTCTCATATTTGAATATTTTGGCTACTACTACCAAGATACTGCACCAGAGGGACGTTTCACCCCGTGACTCGCTGTCAAAAAAAGGGCTGCGTCTCACGACCTCCGGCGGCCCTCCTAAGCTCCGATCGGAAACTAGGCTAGGCATTAGGTATGTCTGCCGACGGTCGAGTATGGGGTGTGCGAACGCTTGAGCGCCAATGCCATTTATCAGGGCTAGTACGAGTTCGGCAGGTGGAGTCTGCTTACATCACTCCTCCCTTAGGCGGTTTCCGATGCTATCCATAGGCCACCGTCCTGCTGTCAATAAACTCCACGACCACACAACCACCCTTTTTGGAGTGGGATCTGATGAGCGGTCGACATTGGGGCACCTTTAAACTGCAGGCGTTTCGGAATTCATCCCGCAGTCCGCCAGTTCTAGCTTAACCAAAAATGGCCCATCTAAGGACCTCTTCCGTCAATATCCATTGTCCCGGCTTCATTCGAGGCCAAGTCGGACTTCTTACCAAATTAAAGTTTTGAGAATAGGATTAAAAGTAACATTTCGAACCCTAAGACCTCTAGTTATCAATTCTGCTTTTACCCGATAATAACTGCATCGGAGTGCCGCAGCTAGGGTCCTGTGGGAACACATTCGAAGTTGAACCAGCTACTTAGATGGTTCGTATTAGCTCTTTCGGCCGTCTAATGATCCAAAAAGCCTGGAGAACCAATATGTTATGACGAGAGAGTCGATATTGGCACTGTCAGAATCCTGGCTACGAGCATTATACACCATGTGGGGTGTTTTACCGCTCTGTGCCTTCGCTCTATTCAGGGCATAGTTCTCCATCTCTTTACGGTGGTCCCTAACAGCTACGCTCTCAATACATCAAACCTTTCTTCCCTAAGAGATTCAGAACAGCGTCGGTCCGATGATACGGCTTTGGCCACGACGACCGGGCTTTTCCTCACTCTCAGCAACTAAAACAAAAGTTTCCCCCTTCACTTTCATTTCGCCACCGGGTTTTTCGATCAATACCCACAGACGTCGCCGCACATGTTATAATAGCTCCTTGGTCCGTGAGTATTCAAGACGGGACCTGGAATTGGAACCAGGAAATTTTCGTCAGCATCCGTCAACGCGTGGTGTGTGCCACCCCGATCTGGAGAAACGGGCAGAGAGCGGTTTGGACGCACTGGGCACAGCCGTACCGCCGCAGTCTGACAACCGCCATACAACCAACCAGGGGAAAACAGGACACGCAGCCAAACCCTCGGAAGGTCACGCCATTGCGACAGGACCTTCAGGTGAGCTCGGGTGATGTTGTTTGCCGAGCGCTGAACAATCCAGCGAACGGATCTACCCTTTCCATGGCTTCCGCGAACTCTGTTTCGTAACGCCGAGTGACCAGGTCTGATGCTGACACTCACCTACCAGAAAGTGCACGCGCGCCTTGGCTCGGTCAATTGAACGATTCGGCGTTTAAAAAAATCGCGAACAACGCACGTGAGTCGATAGCGAGCAGGCTGACTGACAACTCCGGCAAGGCAAATTGTCTGGTACTACATTCGCATTCCCTTTGTAACGGTTTCACGGTACTCTTTTAACTCTCATATTTTTCAAAGTTACTTTTCATCTTTCCCCTCATCACGGTAACTTTCTGTTTTCGCATATCGGTCTCGCGTGCCGGTATTTAGCTTTAGATGGAGTTTACTACCACCACAATTTAGGGCTGCATTTCCCAAACCAACCCGACTCTGTCGCGAAAGAACCTACGGTCGGCAATTCGAGGACCGTTGCCACACGATACGGGGTTGTCAACCAGCCCCCTCGTAACCGACGTGCTTGTATTCCAAGTCAACATTAAGACAAAGTCGATTTGCCAATGAAGAATGTAGAGTACTTCTCGAGACCTTACAATTCTGCCCGTATGCTAAACAATTCAACCGACGATTTACAAATTTGAGCCGAATTCCTCTTGAAACATTCGCCATATACATGAGGAAAATCGCAGGTTATAGTTTCATATCCATCCGCATATACTGATATGCTTAAGTGTTCAGCGGGTAGTCTTGCCTGATCTGAGGTGAAATAGCCACGAATGGAAAAGCAAATGCAGCACACGCGAAGTCACCGCGTAACATTTTTGGGCTACGCGATGTAGCTTGAACAGCTAATCATATTTAATGGGGGGGTGAGCACGGCGAAACACCATGAACGCTCCATAAGGTCGTGGCAATGAAAACGACGAATGCACGATGTTTATGTAAGCAACAAACTCAAACAGACATGCTCTTTGGGCAATAAACCGAAAGCGCCATTTGCGGTTCAAAAATTCGATGATTCACTGAATATCGCTTTGCAATTCAACAAGACTACGTTATCTGGCAGTTAGTGCTGCGTTCTTCATTCGATGGCACGAGCCAAGAGATCCCGCCGTTAAAAGTTGCTGTCTAACAATACGTTTTTAAATTTAATTTATTTATTATGTTTTTAAAATTAATTTAATTATTTTTTCATTTACAGTTTAACAGGTAATAAGGTGGGGTGAAACAGGGGAAAGCAGATAGCAAGGGAGGTCCACCAGTTCAGGTCGAACAAAACTGCCGGTGTGCGTCCACTCGAGAAAAACGCCTAGTAAGTAATTGAGACGAGAACGTTTGCGGAATGTGCAGGTCGAGTTGGCAATGACTGGGCTTCGGGTTGTTAATAATAAGGCAAGTTGTTGTTAGGGCTAAGCCACAAACTGAAAAGTGTATAATGCAGGCACGCCACGCCCTTAACGATCAGCATTGCTCAACCAATCGGCCAGCAATTAATTCATCAACGCCGAGCTGCCCACATCGGTATCAATAAATAACCCCTATAATAGTACATGAAACGTCCCGTGCGTGTTCCGCAGTGCTCAAAAGCACGCGTACTGTTACACAAAATAATAAAGGTACAAGCCCCTCCACCCCCCCCCGCGCCCCTACTTTCCTTATCGGAATTGTAACTGGCAAAAGCGATCACATCTGCGCGCGGAACCAAAATAAAAGCTACGTCGGTGTCAAAAGAATTTACCTTGCAATAAGGATAGGTGATGGCTAGTGCTAGAAAACATCGAGAGAAACAAACAAGAACGTGTCATGAACCTCTTGATATCTGTCGCAAGAAACTAGAAACGCAGCGTTGCAATGGCATTTTCAAGGCCATTGTCGAATCGACAATGATGGAATGTTATCGAAAATAAACCGAAATCCCATCTACGAAAGACTTACATAATTGAACAAATAAAATGGTTACAAAATTTTCTAAAGATTGCACAGCAAACGAAACAACAAGAAATTTGGGGATCAAGGAGTATGGTTTTTTCCGGCAGGCAAAAATGGAAAATTGGATATAAAAAACTCAAAGAAACAAGGGATTAATACATTATTAGATCGTAGCAACAAGAGCTACTCTTCTGCATTACAAATACCCCGTTCTCTATTTAAGTACGTCTAGCAAAGTGATTTAGCACCCAGTCAAATGTATAATTGAGTCTTGTTTAGTGTTTCGGAGTGTATTCTACTCGAGAAAGCACTGTTTGTGACGCAGTGAAGCAAATACAGCTTCTATCTTCGGATCGCCAAGCGAAATCGTCGCGGGACAAATGCATCAGTTCTGCGTTTCTAGCACGGATTCTGACTTAGAGTGCATTCAGAGTCAATAATCCAACAGATGTGTAGAGGCTTCGCCGACACCAATTTGGCTTATTACAGCCAAGTGTCAGGAATGGCCAATTGTCTGAATCTGGGCGGTGTCTCTCTCGTACTGAGCAGAATTACTATTGCAACAAGAATTTCAACAGTAGGGTAAAAAAACTAACCTGTCTCACGACGGTCTAAACCCAGCACACGTTGTGCCCTATTGGCGTGTGAACAATCCGACGACATTAGGCGAATTCTGCTTCGGCGCAATGCATAGGAAGTAGCCGACATCGTAAGGATCAAAAAGCAACGTCG
>JAWNZC010000173.1:0-12500 GCA_035771165.1 Paragorgia papillata
ATGAGATTATCATGTTATCATTATGATTGATTTCATGTATGATGGTATCATATCATGTAGTCATTATCAGTGATCATTATCATGAGTCTTTATGCATTAGCCATTAGCATTATCAATTATCATTAATCATATCATATCATTATCATTATGTCATTATTCATTATCTTTATCATTTGATCATGTAGAATATTCATTATCATTATCATTATTCTTTATCATTATCATATCATTATCATTATCATTATCATGATCTATTGCATTATCATTATCAGTGTATCATTATCATTATCATTATCTAGATCATATCATTATCCCATTTTCATTATTCAAGTTATCTTATGGTCAGTTATCATTATCATTATCAGTATCAGTAACAGTTAGCATTAGCATTATCATTATCATTAGCATTATCATTATGTGCATGATTCATTAGCATTATCATTAATCAATTATCATTTTCATAGCATGTATCCATGATCATGATCATTTAGCATTATTCATTATCAGGATCATTATCATTATCACGTTATCATTATTCATTATCATTATCATTATCATTATCATGTGATGCAGGGATCATCTATCATTATCATTATCATTATCATTATGCATTATCATGATCATTATTCATTATCATGTATCAGTAGCTTTATCATTTATCGTATCATTATCATTATCATGAGTCATTGTATAATTATCATTATCATTATCAGTATCATTATCATTATCATTATCAGCTTATCGATTATCATTATCATTATCTAGGGATCAGGAGCTTAGCTTGTTGATCATGATCATTATCATTATCATTAGCATTAATCATTAGCATTATCATGATCATTATCATTATCATTATAATTATCATTATCACTTATCATTATCATGTATTTATGTATCATGTTTCATTAGTCATTATCATTAGCAGGTGATCATTATGCAGTTAGCGTATCATTATCATTATCATTATCATGATCATTATCATTATCATTATCATTACTCATTATCAGTTATCATGATCATTAGTCATTATCAATTATTCATTATCATTATCATGGAGCATGTATCATTATCTTTATCCTTATCCTTATCTGATTATCATAGTCAGTTATGCATTTATCAGTAGCATATCATTATCATTATCATATTAGCATTTATTTCTTATATCATTAGTCCATTATCATTATCATTATCACTTATCATTTATCATTATCATTATCATATCATTATCTTTATCATTATCATTATCATTAGTCATTATCTTTATCATTATCATTATCATTATCACTTATCATTATCTTTATCGTTAGCATGATCATTATCATTATCATTATCATTATCATTATCGACAGTTTATCATTACATTTTTCATTATCATTATCAGAGCATTAGCCAATGTACAGTATCATTTGCCTTTATCCATAATCAATTATCATTATCATTATCATTATCATTATCATTCTCATTATCATTATCAGTTATCATTATCATTAGTCCCTTTATCATTATCATTATCATTTTCATTATCACTTATCATTAGCATGATCATGATCATTATCATTATCATTATCATTATCATTTATCATTAATCAATATTCATGTATCATTTATCATTATCCATATCATTATCATTATGCATTATCATTATCATGAGCACTATCATTATCATTTTCTTTATCCATTATCCATTATCATTATCATTTATGCATTATCATAATCATTATCGATTTGATCATTATACATTATCATTATCATTATCATTATCATTTGCTTGATGTACTTTAGCATTTATCAGTATCATTAATATTGATCAGTATCATGATCATTATCATTTTCATTATCATTATCATTTATCCATTTATCATGTATCATTATCAATGAGTCATGTATGAATTGCTTTTGCGATTATCATTCCCCCATTAGCATTTTCATCTTTATCCCAATTATCATTATCGAGTTAGTTCATATATCATTAATCATTATCATGGGTTCATTATCATAATCATTATCATTATCATTATCATTATCATTATCATTATCACTTATCATTTGCTGTTTCTGGAGCATTGTGCAGTATGTAAGGTTAAGGATGTCGATTATCATTATCATGATCATTATCATGTATCATTATGCAGTTTAAGTATCATTCAATCATTAGAAGTATGCATTAGCATTATCATTATCATTATCATTAGATGTATCATTAGAAGATCATTGTCATTATCCTGGTGCATGGATCAGTATCAGAGAGCATTATCATTATCATTATCATTATCATTGAGCATGTTCTTGTTCATTATCATTATCAGTATCATGTATCATTATCATTATCATTATCCGATCATTGTCAGTATCATTATCAGGTCATTTATCATTAGCATTGATCTGTTCTCTGTATCATTATCACTTATTCATGTGTATCAGTAAGCAGGAGCATTATCATTATCATTATTCATGATCTTTATCATTGAGTCATGTAGCATTATCAGTATCAGTTGCAGGTTAGCAGTATCATGTGATCCATTATCATTATCATTAGTCATTATTCAGTTATCTTTATCTTTATGCATTATGATTATCATTGACATTATCATTATCATGATCATTATCATTAGCATTATCCATATCATTATGCAGTATGCATTATCATTATCATTATCATTATCATTATCATTATCATTATCTTATTCCTTATCATTATCAATTAGTCCATTATCATTATCATATCAATATCATTTATCATTTATCATTATCATTATCATTATCATTATCATTATCATTATCATTATCATTATCACGTATGTCATTATCATTATCATTATCATTATCATTATCACTTATAAATTAGCCAGTTCTTTAATCATTATCATTATCATTATCATTATGCATGTATCATTAGTCTATATCATTATCTATCCTGTATAATTATCATTATCAATTATCATTATCATTTACATTAATCATGATCTTTATCATTTTTTTTTTTGTTTAAAGCAGATTCCAGTATCTTTATCATTATCAGTATCAGTATCATTATCATTATCATTATCATTATCATGTATCATTATCGATGATCATTATCACTTATCATTATCATTATCTATTATCATTATCTATAGTCACTTATCATAATGCACTTTCATTAGCAGTGTATCATTATCATGATCATTCTCATTTTCATTATCATATCATTTTCATTATCATGATCATTATCAATATCGGTATCATTGATCATTATCATTATCCATTATGACATTGATCATTATCATTATCAGTAGTCAAGTTATCATTATCATGAGCATTATCATGTATCATTATCATTATCAGGATCATTAGCAGTTATCCTATTATCCATATCAATTATCATTTGCATGTAGCATTAGCATTAGTCATATCAGTTGCATTATCATTATCATTATCATTATCATTATCATTATCATTATTATTATCATATACAATTTGCAGGATCATTATCATTATCATTTAACATTATCATGTATCCTTATCATTATCATTAACATTATCATTAGCATTATCATGATCATTATCATTGATCATGTATCATTATCATTATCATTATCAGTTATCATTAGCATTGATCCTTATCATATCATTATCATTATCATTAGTCACATCATGTATGCATTATCATTATCATTATCAGTATCATTATCATTATCATTATCATTATCATCGTATCATTATCATGTTGCAGTGAGCATTATCAGTTATCATTATCATTATCTATTATCATTATCATTATCAGTTATCATTATCATTATCATTATAATTATCAGTATCATTATCTTTAGCATTATCATTATCAGTTATAATTATCATTATCTTTATCATTATCATTATCATTATCATTATCATTATCATTATCATTATCATTATCATTATCTTTAACATGATCATTACCATTGATCATTATCAGTATCATTATCATTATCATTATCATTTTCATTATCATTATCTTTATAATTTTCATTATCATTATCATTATCATGTATCATGATCATTATCAGTATCAGTATCAGGATCATTATCATTATGCATTATCATTATCATTATCATTATCATCAGTTATTCATTATCTTTAGTCATTTTCCTTATCATTATCACTTATCATTATCAACTTATCATTATCATTATCATTATCACTTATCACGTAGCATTATCATTATCATTATATCATTAGCATTGATCATGATCATTAGCATTAGCATGTTCATTATCAGTATCTGTATCATGTATCACGGATCATTATCATTATCACTTATCATTAACATTATCATTATCACTTAGCATGATCATTATCATGTATCATTTTCATTATCATTTTCATTGATCATTATCATTATCATTATCATGATCATTTGCATGATCATGTATCATTTTCAGTATCACGTATCATTATCATTATCATTATCATTATCATTATCATTATCAGTTATCAGTTATTCATTATGCGATTAGTAATTTGCATTATCATTATCATTATCATTAGCAGTATCAGGATCATTATCATTATCATTATCATGTGATAATTATCATTATTCATTATCATTTTCATGGTGTCATGAGAATTATCAATTATGCAGTATCATTATCAGTATCATGATCAGTTATCATTATCGAGTTATCATTATCATTATCCCAGTATCATTATCAAGTATCATTGATCATTAGCATTAGCATTATCATTATCATTATCATTAGCATTATGCATTATACATTATCTTTATCAGTTATGCTTAGCATTATCACTATCATTATCATTATCGATTATCATTATCAATTATCATGTTCATTAAGTCATTATCATTATCATGTATCATTATCATTATGCTTTGATTCATTATCATTATCATTATCATTATCATTGATCAGTATCATTAGTCAGTATCATTATCATTATCATTATCATTATCATGTATCATGATCATTATCATTTTCATTATCATTATCATTCTCATTTCATTGTCATGCTCATTATCATTATCATTATCATTATCATTATCATTATCCTTGATCAGTTATCAGTTATCAGTAGTCAGTTATGCATTATCATGATCATTATCATGATCATTATCATTATCATTATCATTTTCACTTATCATTATCATTATCATTATCCTTATCATTATCATTATCTTTTCTATTATCATGTATCATTATCATTATTCAACTATCATTATCATTTATCATTGAATCATATTCTTTATCATTATCATTATCATTATCATTATCATATCATTATCATTAGCATTAGCATTATCATTATCATTATCAGTATCATTATCATTAATCATTTTCATTATCAGTGATCCTTAGTCATTATCATTATCATTATCATTATCATTATCACTTAGCATTAGCATTATCATGACTCATGTATCACTTATCATGTTAGCATGATCATTATCATGATCATTATCAATTATCATTATCATTAGCTTTATCATTATGCATTTTCATTATCATTATAATTATCAGTATCATTATCATTAGCATTATCATGTATCATTATCATTATCATTATCATTATCATTATCATTCTTCATTATCATGATCAATTATCATTGTATCATTATCACGTTTATCAATATCATAATCATTAGCAGTATCGATCATTATCATTATCATTATCGATTATGCGATTATCATTATCGATATCGATTATCATTAGCATTATCATTATCATGATCATTATCATTATCATTAGCAATGTGCATTATCATTATCATTATCATGTCATTATCATTATCATTATCATTATCATTATCATTCATTATCATTATCATTATCATTAGCATTATCAATTATCAGTTATCATTATCATTTATCAGTTATTCATTATTCATTATCATTATCATTATCATTATCAGAGTTATCATGAGGCTATTATTCTGATCATGATCATTATCAGTATCAATTAGCATTATACATTCAGCATTATCATTTTCATTATCATTATCATTATCATTATCATTATCAATTTTCAATTATCATTATCATTATAAGTATCAATCATTATCATGAGCCATTATCATTCATTATCATTATCTTTATCAGTTATCATTATCATTAGCATCATTATCATTATCAGTATCATGATCATTATCATTATCGATGATCAGTAATCACTTATCACTATCATTATCATTATCATTAGCATTGATCATTGTATCATTATCATTATCATTATCATTATCATTATCATATCAATATCAGTATCATTATTCATTATCATTATCATTATCATGTAGCTTTATCATTATCATTATCCATTATCATTATCATTCTCATTATCAGTGTTTCATTATCATTATCGATTATCATTTATCATTATCTTGTATCATTATCATGATCAATTATCATTAGTGCAGGAGCATTATCATTATCATTATGCATTATCATTATCATTATCATGATCAGTATCTTTATCATGTATCATGTATCATGGTAGCATTTTGCATTATCATTATCATTCTCATTATCCTTATCATTATCATTATCATTATCATTATCATTATCATTATCTTTATCATTAGCATTATCATTATCATTATCATTATCATTATATTTATCTATTATCATTATAAGTTAGCATTAGTCAGTATCATTTATCATTATCATTATCATTATCAGTATCATGATCATTTTCATTATCACTTATCATTATCATTATCATTATCTTTATCAGTTATCATTATCATGATCATTATCATTATCATTATCAATTAGCGATTATCCGTTATCATTAGCTTTATCTTTATCATTATCATTATCATTATCATTAGTCATTATCATTATCATTATCATGTTCATAATCATTTTCATTATCATCATTATCATTATCATTATCATTATCTTTATCATTATCATTATCATTGATCATTATCAGTATCATTATCATTATCATTATCTTTATCAGTTAGCATGTATCATTACTTCATTATCGACTTATCATTATCATTATCATGTTCCTTATCAGTATAATTATCAGATCATGATCATTTTCATTATTCTTTATCATTGATCATTATCGATTATCATTATCTCTTTTATCGATTGATCATTATCATTATCATGAATCATTATCAGATTCAGTTATCATTAGCATTGCATGTTTAATTATCATTAGCTTTTTCATTATCATTATGCATGAGCAGGATCATGAGCAGTATCAATGTATCATGTGATGCATGTATCATTGTAGCATTATCACTTATCACCTAGCATTATCATTATCATTATCAGTTGCAATTTTCATTATCATTATCATTATCATTAGCTTTATCATTGATCATGATCAGGATCTTTAGCATTATCATTATCATTTAATCATTATCGTATCATTAGCATTATCATTGATCATGTGCTTTAGCAGGATCATTATCATTATCATTATATCATTAGCATTATCATTTTCATTATAATTTTCATTATCCTTATCATTATCAGTGTATCATGTAGTCATTATCATTATCATTATCACTATCATTATCATTGATCATTATCATTAGCATTTATGCATTAGCATTATGGCTTTTCATTATCAGTATCATTAGTGCACTTATATTATCATGATCATGTGCAGGTGAATGGTAGAAAGTATCATTATCATTAGGCATTATATCATTATCAATTATCATTATCATTATCATTATCGTATCACTTATCATTTTCTTTAGTCCTATCATTAGCATTTAATAAATCTTATCATTATCAGTATCTATCATTATCAGTATCCATTATCATTTAGTCATTATCAATATATCATTATCATTTTCTATTATCATTGATCATTATTCATATCATTATCATTATCATGTATGCATTATCATTATCATGATCAGTATCATTATAATTATCATGTATCTTTATCCAGGTGAGATGATTCCTTTGAGACATGTTATCATGATCCATTATCATTATCATTATCATTAGCATTTATCAATTATCAGGAGCATTATCATTATATCATTATCATTATCATTATCATTATCATTATCATATATCATTATCATTATTCATTAATCATTATCATTATCATTATCATTATCATTTTATCATTAGCAGGTGCATTTTGCCATGTAGTCATTTTCACTGTTTTAATTAGCATTATCATAGCGAGGAGCATTATCTTTCTCATTTTATCCATTATCACTTATCATTATCATTATCATTATCATTATCATTATCAATATCATTATCATTATCATTATCATTATCATTATCTTTATCATTATCCATTCTCACTTATCAGTGATCATTATCACTGTAGCATGTTCGATTTTCATTAGCATGATCAATTATCATTTATCATTATCATATCATCATTATCAGTATCCTTTATCAGTTATCATTATCATTATCATTATTCAGTTATCAATTATCCATTAGTCATTTATCATTATCGATTATCATTATCCATTATCATTATCATTCTCATTATCATGATCATGATCATGTTCATTAGTCAGTTTTCATGATCAGATCATTCATTATCATATGCTTTAGCATTATCATTTTCATTATCATTATCAGTTATCTTTATCATTATCAATTATCAAGTTATCATGATCCATTCATCACTTATGCGTATCATGATGCATTATCATGAGCAGAGTATCATTATCATTATCATTATCATTATCATTATCAGATCATTATCATTATCGTTGATCAGTGATGCATTATCTCTAATCATGTATCATTATCATTATTCATGATCATAGTCAGTATCATTATCATTATCATTATCATTATCATTAGCATGAGCATTTTCATGGAGCATTGATCATTATCAGTTTTCTGTTGCATATCATTATCATTTATCATTAATCATTATCATTGGTAGTCTTTATCATGATCTTTATCATTATCATGATAATGATCAGTCAGTTAGCATTATCAGCGTTCATTAGCATTATCCATTATCGATTATCATTATCATTATCATTGTATCAGTAGCAGTTTCATTATCATTATCCGTATCATTGTAGCATTGATCATTAGCATTGATCTATTATCATTATCATGTTCAATATCATTATCATTATCATTAGTCATTATCATTAATAATTATCATTATCTTTATCATTATCATTATCTTTATCATTATAATATCATTACGATTATCATTAGCATTATCATTATCATTATCATGCTAAGGATCATTGATCAGTTAGCAGTATCATTATCATTATCATTAGCATTATGATTATCATTATCATTATCATTATCATTATCATTATCATTAGCATTAGTCAGTTATCATTAATCAGTTGCAGTTGTCATGATCATTTTCATTATGCATTATGCGATTATAATTCTATTATCATTATCATTATCTCATTAGTCATTTATCTTTATCTATGATCAGTATCATTATCATGTTGATCTATCATTTTTCATTATCATTATCATTATCATTATCATTATACATTATCCTTATCATTTATATCATTATCATTATCATTATGCATTATAACTTATCAAGTTGTTTGATTACTTCATCAGTTAGCAGTTATCATTATCAGTATCATGATCATGTGTCTGTATCAGTATTAATGTAACATTTTCATTAGTCATTATCGAATTATCATTGACATTATCAATATAATGTTTCATGAGCATTATCATGTATCATTATTCTTGAAGTCATTATCATTTAGCATTATCCCGATTATCATTATCATCATTATCTTTGTCATCATCAGTATACATTTTCATGATCTTGATCATTATAATTATCATTAGCAGTTATCATTATCATTTTCAGTATCATTATCAGTTATCTTTATTCATTATCATTATCCACATTATCATTATAATGATCATTATCATATCATTATCTTAATCATGCTATTCATTATCATGATCATTAGCAGGATCATGATAATTATCATGGATGCATGTTATCAGTATCATTATCATTATCATTATCATTATCATTATTCATTATCATTATCATTATCATTATCATTATCATTATCTTTATCAGTATCATTATTCATTATCATTTATCATTAGCATGAGCATTATCTTTATCATTATCGTCATTATCATGATCAGAGCATTATCACTTATCAGATATCAATGTGAGCTTATCATGTTCCATATCATTATCATTATGCAGTTATCATGTACTCATTTTCTTTATCATCATTATCATTATCCTTATCATTATCAGTTTTCGATTATAAGGTATCATTATCATTATCATTATCATTATCATTATCATTATCATTATCATTATCATTATCATTAAATTATCATTATCGATATCTTTTTCATTATCAATTATCATTATCATTATTCATTATCATTCTATTTATCATTATCATTATCATTATCATTATCATTATCATTATCATTATCATTATCATTATAAGTATAATTATCATTTTCATTAGTAATTAGCATTATCATAGTACTGGAGTCTTTTTCATTATCATCATAGCATTATCATAGAGCATTATCATTATCATTATCATGTATCATTATTCAGTTATCATTTGATCATTGATCAGTTGCATGTTATGCATTTTGCACTATCATATATCATTTTCAGAGTCATTATCATTAGTCATTATCATGTATCATTATGCAGATCATTATCATTATCAGTATCATTATCATTATCATTATCATTGATCATCATGCATTTTATCATGATCATTATCATTATCATTAGGCCAATTATCATTATCATTATCAGTCTCATTATCATTAGCAGTATCATTATCATTATCATGTATAATTATCATTGATAATTATCGTTATCATTTATCATTATCATTATCAATGTATCATTATCATTTATCATTATGCATGAGCAGGTGATTATCATTATCATTATCATTATCATTATCATTATCATTATCGATTATCATTATGCTTATTCATATCAGTTATCTTTATCATTATCCTTATCATTATCATTATCATTATCATTATCAATATCATCATCATTATCATTATCATTATCATTATCATTATCATATCATTATCATTATCTTTATCATTATCATTATCATTGATCATTTTCATTATTATCAAGTTATCATTATCATTATCATTATCATTATCGATATCTATTATCTTTTTCATTATCATTATCAGTATCATTATCAGTATCAGTATCATTATCATTAGCATGTGAGCTATGAGCATGTATCATTATAGTGATCATTATAATTATCATTATGCATTATCATTATCATTTCAGGATCATTATCATTATCATTGATCATGAGCATTATCAGTATCATTATCATTATCATTATCTTTATCATTATCATTATAATTATCATTATCATTATCATTATCATGACTCATTATGCGAGTTTTCATTATCATTATCATATTCATTATCATTATCAGTTATCATTTTCATTGAGCATTATCTATTATCATTTTCATTAGTCATTATCATTATCACTTATCATTATCAATATCATTATCATTATCATTATCATTATCATTATCATTATCATTATCATCATTATCATTATCATTATCAGGATCATATCATTATCAATTGATCATTATCATTATCCATTATCATTATTGCAGTATCATTATCATTATCTTTATCATTATCATTATCATTATCATTATCATTATCATTATCATTATCGATGATCAGTATCATTATCATTATCATTTTCATTATCATTATCATTATCTTTATCATTATCAGTATCATTATCATTATCATTATCATTATCATTTTCATTATCATTATCATTATCATTATCAATCATTATCCATATCATTATCACTTATCATGTATCATTATCATTGATCAATATCATTATCATTATCATTATCATTATCATTATCATTGATCATTATCATTTTCATTCTCATTATCATTATCAATTGAGTCATTATCATTATCATTATCGATGTATCAGAAATTATCATTATCATTATCATTATCATTATCATTATCATTATCAGTATCATTATCATTATCATTATCATTATCACTATCATTATCATAGTTATCGATTAGCAATAATCGATTGATCATTCTCATTCTCATTATCATTTATCATTATCATTATCATTATATCAAGTTAGTCAGTTTCAGATTATCAGGATCTGTATCATTATGATCATTATCATTAGCATTATCTATTAGCAGTTTCATTATCATTTATCTTTAGTCATTATCATTATCTATTATCATTATCGATTATCACTTATCATTATCATTATCATTATCATTATGCATTATCATTATCATTATCAGTGTATCATTATCATTATCATTATCACTATCATTCAGTATCATTATCATTTATCATTATCATTATCATGATCATTATCATATCGTGTATCTTGATCTTTATCATTATGATTATCATTATCATTATCAGTATCATTATCATTATGATTATCATTATCATTTCATGATCATTATCATATCATTATCATGTTACATTATCACTTATCATTATCATCATTATCATTATCATTAT
>JAWNZC010000173.1:15000-160000 GCA_035771165.1 Paragorgia papillata
AATATTCAACATGTGCATTAACTACACCACTAAGAAGATTGGGTAATACTTTTAAATGAGTATCATGATTTGATGTTAGGTCAAATCCCAAAATTGCATAACCGTTGATAAAATCATTATAAGATATCGGCATTTCTGAAAATCTTTTATTAAGTACTTTTACGTAATAATCGGTACGCTTCTATTGAGTTTGTTACAGTCGTTACACTCACATTATTTACTGAAATATTAACATTTGAATAACCTTCCCACCGGAAATTAAATGCGTTAGTTGCAGGTGTCCCGTTAAAATTATTTTGACGTACATGCATCATAAATAAACGTACAGGGCAACTTGCCATTAAATATATCATTTACAATCACACTTCTTCTTCCAGCGGGAATAGTTTCTGTCACTGTATGTAATGTAGTAGTATAATATTTAGCTTCTTTTTGATTCGTCACAAATGATGTATTTAAGGCGTCCGTTAATTGATCTTTTGGTTTGTAAAGCGGAATTTTCAACTTAAAATTTTCCAACCCAATTTTTCCCGTATTTACACCTAAATCAGCGTGATCAACTTGTTTACATAGCACTCGATTTGGAGCTCTTGCTAGCCTTATTTCAACTTTAAAAGCGCTTGGAAGATATTGATCACCACCATGATCGCTGAAACAGGGTAGGTCAATATGATCAATTAATTGAGCTTCTCGATTATTAGGAGGTATTACAAGATTCGCGGCTGCAGTTCATAATACTCCTGCATCGTTGGTAATACTAAGAACCGCTTGAAAATTCAGCGTCACTTGTTTTCATTAACCCTATACTATTCCCATTATGCACGAAAGAATATACTTCAGAAAATTTATCTTTTGGATTCGAAAAAATCACACTTTCTTGCGTTTCCAAAAAAGTATCATTATACGGGCTTGGTTTAAAAAATTCTAAGGGTTTACTAAATAATGTATCGTGTTGATCAACTTCTTGTTCTGCGGGATCTATTTCCATTTTTATTTTTTTTATTTTTATTTATTTATTTATTTTTTTTTAAACGTTAATTTTCAACACTTTTCCAACAGTTCCTAATACATGAGGAAGAAACATTCCAAGTGCTAAAGCTGCTCCAAAAGCACCCCCTTTTTGTACTCTTTCTTTTTCTTCTTTTTACTCTCCTATATTTTTTCCCCATTTTTTATTTTTTTTACAAAAAAAAAAAAAAATCTTTACTCAACGACGACCAAAACAAGTAATGATTTTTTTTTATATAAACATTTATTTTTAAAATCAATAACAATTTTTTTTAAGTTAAATTTAAAAAAAAAAAGAGTTTTTTTTAACGTGTTAAACGTAAGAGTGCAGGATCAATTGTTGTTGTTCTTTTTCTTTTCTTTTTTACAAATTTTGTCTCGTGATCTTCATCCATATTTTGCGGTAAACCAACTTTTCCATTCAATAAAATCTCTTCTTTAGTTAATGAACTTTTTGAAATTATGAGATGTCCTGCTTGATAATTCCCACCATTTCTTGATCCATTCATTAATTCAATATAATCTTTTGCAGTTAATTTTCCACTTGTTTTTTTTCCCAGCCATTATTTAAAAAAAAAAATAAAAAAATCAGATCATTCTTTTACCCAATTCAAAAACGTAATGTATTTTTTTTAATCGTTTTCATCTTCATATAAACTTAAATATAATGTAATTTCTTCATTTTTTAATTTATAAGATTCGTTTTCGTATACGATAAAAAACTGAATTGTTTTCCTTTGCATTTTTTAAAATCCGTTAATAAAAAAAAGGTAATTTTCGTTTATCATTATTATTCATTACATAAATTTTTTTTCATTAATAAATAATGAAAAACGTTTTGCAAATAACTAGAAGCATCGGGGTTTGTACGTTTTAAATGAGCATCCTTTATATTTACAATTTTTAATTTATTTTTTTTTGTTTCTTCTAAATTTTTTGTAAATCCTGAAAAAATCAATTTTTCTTGAAAATAATAAACGAAAATTTCCTTTTATTCCTTTACATTCAATAAAATTTAAATTCCATAATACATTTTTATCGTTATACGTCGCTGGTTTTAAAAATGAAAGTTCATAATCTTCAATACATAAAACACTACCTCTGTCTTTTAATTTTATTTTAAGCATTATGAATTAATCCCTCAATACAAACAGTTCCAGAGTCAAATGGTATTTTTTTACCCACGCTGTCTTTTAATACTATATGTAATGAATGAATTTTCATTTTTTTAAATTTTCTTTTAACTAAGGGAGGTGTATAAACAATTAATTCACCATTTCCCTTTCCTTGATCGCTCCAACTAATCGGTATTATGACTAATATTTCTGATGACGTATCACCAACAAAACTTCTTTCTAATTCTTCACAATAAACAAATATTTTATCCAAACCATCGGAAATATCGGGTAAATAATCAGCGATAACAGTATAATTTGTACTATCAAGTTTCTTTTGATCCGTATTTTGATTAAAATGAATCGTGGTTTCCGAAAAACCCAGCATAAATGCTAATTTTTTTAGAAAATGTCAAATCAAATTCGATAAAAAAAATTTTTTTTGTTTTTCTCCATCATCAGCCTCAATCGCCCAATCCAACACCTGTTTTTAACCAATATTCAACGTATACATTTACACTTATTTTTATTTTCCCGTTATTATCGTATATAAAAACAATATCGTATTCGCTTACAGCGTTATTTATATAATTTATTAATTTTTCTAAACTGTAAATTCCTTGTTCAACGATAATTTTATCCAATAATATTTGTAAAGAACAATCTTTATAATAATTAGCGGGAACAAACCATCTAAAATCTCTGTATTTTATATCCACTTCAAGCCAACATTCATCATCGGCTATATTTTTGGTTGTCGAAGGGTAAGAAATAGATGTAACTTCAAAAAATGCTTCCTGATTTAACCCATCAATGGGTTTAAATAATTTCATCTCAAATTCATTCGTGTAATTAGTTCTTCCTTCTTTTACAGTATTACTTAAAATTTGTAAATTCATATTTTCTGTAATTCTTCCAAGTACAATATTCCAGTTATTTTTTCATTGTTAAAATCTTTTAATTCGTACGTAATTGGATCGGTAGCAAATACTTTATTTATTTTAAATTTTTCTTTAGTCCAACCACGTAAACTACTTTTTTCAAAAATGTTGTTTTTTGCGGTAACAATTCGTACAACAGTTCCTTCTTTTAGGACATTCTTTGTGAAAGTGATAGGAGATATAATTTTACGTAGCATTATATATATATATATTATTTTTTTTTGTTTCCACGATATGTCATACGGTGTAGAACCATTCAAACTTGAATGCGGTGATTTATTGTATCTTTCAACGATTATGTGTAAATAACTATGATAATCAAATTCTCCAGTTAATGTTAAAACACGCCTTACCATTTTTTTTAAAGTTTGAATTACTCTTTCAACATGAGAGGCTTTAATTTCATGATTGTAAGTGTGAAAAACAGAAAATCCATATTTTTTACTTAATTCTTTACGAATTAATTGAAATTCTGTCCCCTCATCACTGTATTTTTGTAGGTGGGTCTTCTTTTTTCAAAATATTTTCAAATTTATTTGCTGTTTTTTTCAGTTTTTTTCTTTAAAAGTTCAACCCATACATATCTTGAATAAACATCAATACAAACCAACCAATAACGATATTGTCTATTAGATCTTGATAAATCTTTATTTTCTGCTAAATCAATACACCATTGTTCATTTTTTTCATTTACATTAATATTTAATCGTTTATATATATTTTTAATAATTCTATGTTGTTTATATTTCTCTAAATGTTCTTTATCTGATGTTTCTCCTTTCAATAATCTTGCAGCTTTTTGTATAAATTCTTCTGAAAACCGAGTTTTTTTTTGGGTTTTTTTACTCATTTTTTTTCTAAAAAAAAATAAAAAATAATATTTTCTCAATTAACTCTCTAATATACTCCGCTTCACCAGAAATTAACAGACTAACAAAATCAAATTTATCTTCATCTTTTAAACCTGCATTTATATTTTCGTTGTAATGACAAATACAATCTTCTAAACTTAATTGACCCAACTTAAAATAATATAATAACTCAACTAAAGCCGCGTCATTTATTATTATTTTTTTATCTAACTCACAATCAATAGCGAGTGATGGAAATATATCTTGATCTGCTGCTGGCGATGTCGGTGGTGGTTGTGGCGGTGTTGTTGTTGTTGTTATTGCTCTCTTTCTTTTCTTCTCCACGACACTTTCATTTTTATTTTTTATTTTTTTAGACGTTGCACTACCCTTCACAGCGTGATAGAATTTTCCCAATTGACGCGCTATTTCGCCCAAATTATCTGTTTTCTTAAACGAAAAACTACCCCATTGATCTTCCCAATTAGGTGCTGGTTTTGAAAACTCGTTATACGTTATATCATTATCATCTTCTTCTTCATTGAATTTTAAATCTTCGTCGGGAAGAACAACCAGTTTCTTTTGAATAACAAGTTCGCCCGAACCAAAGTTATTATTACGTAGCACAAGACGCATAGCTTCTTTCTTGTAATTGAAATATTCGAAAACAACGACGAATATTTGACTCCCCCAATCGGATGTTGCGTTCATGTTGTTGAGAGTATTAATCAATTCTGGAATTATTTCCATTTCCAACTCCATCTCGCTGTTTACCAAAAATTTCAGACGCATACATTTCATCTGTTACGTCATTTATACTTCCAATTAAATGAAAATCATCATTCTTCGTATTATTTGAAGGTTTAATCCTAACATAATATTTAATTTTATAATTTACAGGTAATACAGAACAACAATAATCTGAGTTAAATTGTAACATAATTTTTCTTTCATCCGATTGTTCAGAATAAACTATTCCGCATTGTCCCCTACCGATTATATAGGGTAACAGAAAATCCATAGTTCCTGCACGTATGACTATATAAGGAGGTAACCATTCTTATTCTTCTTCTTTTTCAAAAACAACTCCATTGTATAAAAATAATTCAGGTACCCAATCATCATCATCATCATCATCATCTTCTTGTTTATTTCCCCTTTCGATAGAATAAATACAATGTCCTTTATAATGATTTAATAAACCAAACATCCAATACAAAAGACCAATTGTTCCATGATTAAAATTCTGTAATGCGTAAACATTCATCAAAATACTTTTTAAAATTAAAGCATTTCTTATTTTTATTTTTTCCTCCTTCAGAGGATTTTCTTTACATGAATTCATTTTTTTCTTTTCTTTCAAAGATGATTTTTTCTTTTATATATTTTTAAAAAAAATAAATAAATAAAATGACTATATTTGGGGAAAAAAAATACTATATATATAGAAGCGCTTTAATAGAGAGCCAGTATCGAAAAACAAAAAATGGCTCAATCAACAGCAACAACAACAACAACAACAACAACAACAACAAGTCAAGAAAATGAAATACTATTCGATTGCACCGATAAAGAACATTGTGTAATGATGCGTGAGATCGGGGACAAAGCATAGAGAGGTTTTTTACCAAAAAATTTAAAGACCGTAGAAGATGGAACATTCAGTCTAATTAATGCAAAACTAGGTTTTGTCAATGGGTTACTGAAATATATGCGTTCTTGGCCAACAAGAAAAAGGCGAATTCAGTTTCAATATTGATCGCGCAGGTTTCTACCCACCCAATGAAAGCGAAACATCAATCAACAACACGTATGGAAAAATTCGATACCGCAGTAACGGTTGAGAAAAAAAGAAAAATTAAAAGTGATAACTTCGAGAGTGCGTTGATGTGGTGTGATGTATGGGATACATCTGTTACAGCCAGCGCGTTTGATGAATTTGTTCGTTTTTACGTCGATATTACCAATGTAAAAAGCGATGAGGGGGGGAAAAAATTAAAAAAAAAATTTATACGACTTTAATTTTTTTTTAGGAAGACACTACTACTATATGGACAAAAAAAACAACTATCCCTTGAACATAGCGATCTTAACGTGTTAATATGGGACGGAAGTGCAGAAGCTCTTGTAAAATTTCTAAAAAAAAATTTTTTTTTTCTTTGTAGACGTTTCCGTTTCCATTTCCTTTCAATTTTATTGTTAATAAAATTAGAAGAATTTTACATTGTATCACATCATCAAATGTAAATATTTCAATAAAAAAACCAACTGTTAATTCTTCTTCTTTGTTTATTTTTTTCTTATGTATGCATATAAAAGAATAACAAAAGGGCAGACAACATTTTGGATGCTGCAAAAGGCTCATCTGCATGATAAGATTTGTTGTATATGATTGTCCTACTGGCATTACAAAATTGTTGGCAAATGAAACCAGGCTAACCAGCTTATGGGGCATGTCGGTCATACACACCATCATATACACCAAGTTGAAAACCATATACGACAATTCATATAGTGTACATGGGGCTTAATTAACTAAACAATTAAAAAATTATTGCCAGACTCATTAACAGATTAACTCATCTCATGTTTAAAATACATTGTTAAAATACATTGTTAAAATAAATTGTAAACCTTGCATAATACAAGCAATGTTACCAGTACAGTAGCTTACTCTGTTATTTGTTTACAGTAAAGGATATATCCAATGATTTAATATCCCAAAGTAATGTTATACAGTATTAATTGATTAAGTGGTAAACTGGCTGTTCATACATCTGCCATATGTTTTAGACAGCTCAGTGTTATTAATTATTGCAACAGTATTTTAATAATATTGCATGCAAAATCAAAATAGAATTACATACAGTATGCCACTGATCAGTGAAGATGTACTTAAAGTACATTTTATAGTGTTACATAACAGTACTATTTACAGTATTTCACTATACATCAACAAGAAAAGGGATATCTCCAATGATTTAATATCCTGAAGTAATGTTATGTATTAATTAAATGGTTGAACTGGCTGTTCATACATCTGCCATAATGTTTTAAGGCTGGTTTACACTTGTGATGCAATAAACTTCACCAACTTCCAATTTCATTTGTACTGTTGTTTCATATTCCTTGTTTTTTCTGCTTGTTTTGTAATTGCTTAACATACATCTCAACCAGAAATTGGTCATATTTATCACATAAAAAATCACACATTTAAACTGGCCTTTAGACAGCTCAGTGCAACAGTAGTTCTAATAAATATTGCAAAATCTAAGTAGTAATTAACCAGGAAGTAATCTTATACATTTGTATTAAGTGGTTATAAACTGGCTGTTCATACATCTATTATGTTTTTGACAGTCCAGTGTCCACTGTAATTATATATTGTTATTCTCATTTCTGTTCAGAGTAATGCTTACAGGGTTGGACAAAGTTTTTTTACTCATGGCAAATTTAAATATACACTGTACAGCTTACTTTAAGATGACTGATATTAAAATATGATTTTACTGATTTTAACATAAATTAATAATAAACCTTGTCAGCAAAATTTAACTTGTCTTATAGCTAAATTTGTCCTGCGCATCTTGAGGTTTGTCCAACCCTTCTTCTGATATACAGTTATAATAATTACATTGTAAGGCATACCAGTACTCACATGAGCAGCACTCTCTGGCCTATAATATATAGGTGACAGATAATATTGCTGTCATGTAGAACACTGCTAAATTATATTTAATGTATTACTAATTTCTTTAATATTTCTTAAAAATTTACAATACTATAATTTTATGCAGTTTTAAACTGTTTTAATATGTTATATAATCATCTTTGTGATATGCATTTTTAATCATTTCTCAGTCTTAAAATATATATCAAGAACTCTAACTTTTTTTTAATAAATGTGAGAAGTAAACATTGAAAATAAGCTATAATTTGTGTATTTTTGTGGCTCTGTATTTTTCAAAAAGATCTTGACTCACTGATCACAAAGGGACAGATGCTCTACTCTGCTAAACAAAATTTGAATATAAAAGTTGCTAAACCCATTCAAACTTCAACTAATTGTTGGGTATTACTAGAATAGAAATCTGTGGTGCTTCCTTTCTTTTTGTTGGAAATACAACAGGACATTTTAAAATTGCCGCTTCACAAGTGGTGCAGAAATGGACTAGATTTATAGATATTGGAGGTAAGGCTGTTTAGAGTCTAAGTCTGTAAGGTTTTGAATACAAAAGTTTCAGTCACAGTAATTTGCCAATGCCTTTACTGAATAATGGTGGTCAATAAAATGGTGACCCGAAAGGAGCCCTGCCACAGGGAGCCCATCTTGGCAATTTGTCATGCCAAAACGCATGTGGGTACCTGTGGTGGACCCGAAAGATGCATGGGGGACTGTGGCAGGGGATTTAAAGAACACTGAGTGTGCCACAGTCCCCCGTGTGTCTTTCAAGTCCACCACAGGGTGCCCACATGCTTTTTGGCATGACGAATTGCCAAGATGGGCTCCCTGTGGCCCTGCAGTCATTTTGTGGCTTTTCCAAATGATGTTGTCAAAGATCTTTTTCCAAAAAGCTACCCCAGCTATGGTACCCCTAACCTGGTTGGGGTTTTTGTTGTGCTTAGATTGCTAAAATATTGAGACTCACTGAAGCTTGACAACAAATTTGGAAAAACAAATTAATGTATTATTTTAGAAAAGCTGCAGAAAGACTGGGCTGGGAGAGTCATTTTGACTGATGACCGAATATTCTATGATACCGTAACTTAAACTGGGCTTACAGACATGAAATCTATAATCAAATTTGATGTAAGAGCATTTCAACAAACAAGGTTTTTGTGACTATACTGATTTGGTACAATTGAACATGGTTACCAAATTGACATTGATAGTGTCTCAATCAACTCCAAGCATGACCATCCCCTCCCCGGGCATTTGACGGGCACACTTGGAATTGATTGAGACATAACCAATGTAAAATAGAAGGGCACAATGTTTGAGCTGTTGCCTTTGGTATAATAAACATGAGGACTATCTAGCCTAATTCCATTTAGTAAGAGAAACCTTGCAGTTGTTTAATAGTAAACTGATCATCGAGCAGAGTAATGAAAAAGGAAACACTGCTTATGTTTTGCAATTTTTTTACAGTGCTTCATTTTCCATTACTGTACATATATATATTTATAAAGCCTAGATCAAACGAGGATGAAAGTGATTGAAAATGTCTTCCTTTTGTTTTGGCATAAACTCTCATCAGATCATGCACTCAACATGTAGCGTCATGAAATTTTTAATAGGCGGAACAAAAGTTTGAGACTCCTCGACTCTCATCCTTGTTTGATTTAGGGTTCACAAATAGCAAGAATTTTACATAGACTAAAATATATTAATATGTATACCACATGAAGATGAATGACTGACTGTGCTGTGGATACCCGTTAACGTTCCATTCTCCAAAATTGAAAGCGATGATCAGTTTACCTAGGTTGATCTTGTAGATGAACGCAAAATCCTTCACGTCAGAAACAAGAACTGAGACTTTATGTCCCTTACCTGCACCAGCAAGACTTCTCTTGAAATAGGTAGCTACTTCTTCCCCAGGCAATCCAGATAGCAAAGCCAACAGCTCATTCACAAGTCGAATGGATGTGAAAGAAATCACTTCCGCCTTCCTGTTGTTGCTTTGGAAACAGAAAGGTTCTGTGAATCCCTCCATACCCCTCACCAACTTCGACAGGAAGGAAAATAATTCGTAGGGGATGTTCCTACTGACTTCCACCTAATGGGGATGACGAATACTACGTCGTCCGCCGAGCCGACGGTGAATAGCTTTGAGCCACAACCTTGACTCCTGTCTAAAAATGGTGCCCGGACGAATGCAATATTTTGCGAGCATTGTTGCTGCCGAGCGACCGTGTTGATTTTTGCTGAGCTCGAACAACGGGGTTAACTGCTCCACACCCATAGCCACAAAAAAATCTACATCAACGCCGTCGTTTTTATCGACTAACTGCAGTAGGGCACCTTTCATTTTTTTCTCTTTCTCATTTTCGGCTTTCGAGTCATTCAAAATATCTTGTTCGAGGACTTCGTCTCTTGTCATTTTCGAATTACGCGCCGCCGACATTTTGGCTTTTCCGGTGAACTATATACATTATTACGAGAAACCGCTGAACGCAATGCATGGCGACCTCTGGCGATTTCGAGGGCATTTGTGCCAAGCGTGGTGTATTAAAGTTGTTATCTTTCAAATTCAATAAACTGGTGAGTGCTGAACATTTTCAAAATGTTCTTTTGCGAAATTAACCGTGTTTAAAACTTAGTAAGATGTGCTATTCATGTCGTCTTGTTGAAGAGAAAGGTATTGCAGTCCTTGTTTCCTTCGGGTAAAAATATACGTCTTAATATCTAATTCTGGTAAGAAATATTATTGCCCAGCATACTGCTTTAAACAAAACCATAACACAAAATAATTTTGAAAATATTTACTAACGTTTCGTTACTACACGTAACATCATCAGAGTGATAAATATACATACATGAAGGTGACTTAAATAGCTTAACTAGTTACATAAATAGAAAGTGATAAAGTGACAGACAAGGTGACAGAAAAGGTGATGTAAGACAAATGAATTGTCAAACTGGTGAAGAGACACCACACCGTTAAGAAAAAAAACACTTCTAAAAGAGTGCTAAGGGAAATGATCTAATGTTAGCGTTAAGAGAGGGTTTAAACTTAGAAATTAACAAGCTTTCTCGAAGAAGAACATCTAATTGGTTAGAACCTGACGATATAATAGAAAAGTCATCAAAAGAAACATCGTGTCCAGTTTTTATCTTATGTGCCAGAATGCTGGACATGGCAGACACTGAAAGTGCTTTTCCGGTATAGGCCGAAATACCCATATGTTCCGATACCCTAGTGTGTAGAAGTCGGCATGTTTCGCCGACATACGATGCCTGGCAGCATCGGCACGTAAATTTATAAACGACACGGGATCGAAATCTAAGTGGCAGTCGGTCTTTGAAACGGAAAAAACTCGACAAGCGACAGACAGGTCGGAAGACAACGCGAAGTTGGATGTGAGGAAAGGCTGAAGCTAGTAATTTTTTGACTTGTTGACGAATTTGGAGCCCATGATCTCCAGTGTATGGTAAAATTAGAGAGAGTGATAGTTTAGGAGCTGTGAGGAGTTTAACCGGAAGATTAAATATTTTATCCAGAAAAATTCGAAAACAATGATCTAAAAATTTAGCCGGATATCCATTTTGTTTAAGTAAAATTTTAAGCTTCTCGAGTTCATCGTGAAAAATAGAATAAGATGAACTTATGTGAAAATAGCGAAAAAGGAGAGTGTAAATAAGACCTTTCTTATAAATAATCGGTAAGAAGCTCTCGAAATTAGTAAACAGGCCTGTAAATGTTGGTTTTCGGTAAACCGAAGTAACGAAAGAACCATTGGAGCGTTGCAAATTAATATCAAGAAATGGAAGTGATTTATTAGATTCGATTTTGAAAGTAAAATTTATGCAGGTGTGTTGAGAATTTAGGTACTCAAGAAAAGGTTTAATATGATCCGGCGATTTGAATAAAATAAACGAGTCATCAACATAACGCCTATAATACACAGGTTTAAACTGAGCGGGACAATTGTTAAGCCAATTTTGTTCGTGATGACAAAGGAAAATGTTGGCAAAAAGTGGGCCAAGGGGTGACCCCATGGCGATTCCGTCAATTTGATCATAAAATTGGCCGTTAAACATAAAATGACAATCTTTAACTGAAAAGTTAAGGAGATTTCTAAACTCATCGCGCGAAAAACCGTGAAAAAATTGTGTGGTAGAGAATAGCGAATCAAGGATAATATTGATGGTTTCATCAATCGGTATGTTAGTGAAAAGAGATTTGATGTCAAAACTAGCCATAATAAGATTATTAGAATTAAGATTAAGAGAAAAAAGATCTTGAATAAAAGAAAAAGTATCGTTAATAACATAAGAGCCTAGAGAAATTGGAGAGAGAAGTGGAACGAGAAACTTAGCTAAGTTATAAGAATGAGTTCCAATAGCAGATAAAATCGGACGTAAAGGAATGTTAGTTTTATGCACCTTCGGTAAACCATCGAGAATATTAGGTCGTGAACCAGTGGGCGCCATCTTTTTAAACTGTTCATCGGATAGCGTCTTCTTTTTCTTAAGGTCATTAAGAAAAACTCTCACCTTAGTCTCGCGTTTCATCGTTGTTTTTAATGGATCATCCAAGAAAAGGGAAAATTTTGTTGTGTCTTGAAGAATTTCTTCCATCTTCTGTTGATAGTCGGATTTATCGAGAATAACGACACCATTACCTTTGTCCGGTTTTAATATGACAATGTTTTTATCTTCTTGGAGTGTTTTCAAAACTTTTAGTTCATCATCAGAAAAGGGAGAAGTTGGCGGTGAATATGAGCGGTATCCGGACAGCGCAATGTCTTTCAACTTCGTTTGGATGGAGTCTTTCGTATGTCCCGAAGTGGAAGAGATGGGCTGGTTCATGATTCTACGATAAAAAGCTTCGAATGGAACGAGAAAGTCACAGTAGTAGTGCTACTGTAATGAATGATAGTAGAGAATAATTGTAAACGGTTCTTTTATATGTATAGAATAATTGAAGAAACATGTTTGTTATTTGCAGGCATTCAACAAGAGCAGTTACCATTACTGGTACGACATTATAATCTCTATTTGCTTGTACTAACTGCTCAAAGTAAGTCGATAGCTGCTGTTATTTATCTCTTTATCTCTAAAATCTGTAAACTATAAAAAATTATTAACAGTCTTGTCTATTACTTGTTATTTTACTGAAGCTATATGGCTATGCTATGTATCTGTGTTATATTAATAGGTTATTTGATGTCACTGTGAATTAACTGAACAAAATATAAAGCATAACACATTACATTGTATATTCTTCTCCGTTGTGTCAAAAAGTAATAAAAATGTTGAAATGTTTGCTCATCTATAAACCAATTAAGATGGAAAATATACTCTCTGTCAATGTGCCAAACACTGTTCTTGTATTGTGCCAAATATTAATGACATGCTAATATATCTATGTTACCGCTTTCTCTCTGTAAAATATTATAGGTTTGTTAATTGCTAAATATTTACATATATACCTTTAGTCAAGATATTTGAGTTCAAAATTAAAATTGTTTGTTTGTTTCTTAAACACAAATGTTAAAAAAATGGTTTGTTATATTGTCAATATAATATATTCATAAATTATATTTATAAAATTATTGAGACATTGTGCGAGAATGAAAATCGCGAATAAGCATGTGTTTTTATCTTTAAAACAAAGTAAAAATAATTTGATATAATTATGACGTCATTTAAAATATTGCAAATTATATACAAAAAGGTTTGTCTTTTTTTCAAAAACGTACTGTATAAAAAGAATTAGTTTATGTGTAAGTTAAAGTAACAAAAGGTTGAAATATATACCTCGTTGCGATGGAAAAGCTACTCTGTATCAATATATATGCCAAAATTTGTTGTTCTGTGCCATGTATGTTAATAACATGCTAATACATGTATGATAATTCTTTCGGGGTGTAGAAATATTCTAGTGTTGGTAATTCCCAAGTATTTGAATACATAGCTTTAGTCAAATTAATTTACCCAAAATTGAAATTCTTTGTTTTAAACGTGAATATTAAAAAGCAATGTCTTACAAAAATGGTTAATTTTATGTCAAACAAAACAAAATCGTTTATACATTGTGCCAGAGACAGAAATTTCGAATAAGCATGTGGTATTACCTTCAAACCAAACCAAAAATAATTTGAAAAAATAAAATTATGACGTTATCTTGAATTTATATTTGAATTTATATTTGAATTTATTTTTGATTTATTTTTTTATATTTGAATTTATTTTTTTGAAAGTAAAAACATAAAAATGTTTCCTGATCCATAAATCGGGTTGAGATTGAAAATGTACTATGTATCAATGTGCAAAAAATTGTTATTGTTTTGTGCCAAATATTAATTACATGCTATTGTCTCTCTCTCTTTTTCTCTCTCTCTACATGTTACTCCTTTCTGTGTGTAAAAATATTCTAGCGTTGTTAATTACGAAATATTTGAATATATAGCTTTAATCAAGATACTTTATCCCAAGATTGAAATTGGTTGTCTTCTTTGTAAAACCGAAATGTTAAAAAAGATTTCACAAAAATTGTTAAAAAAATCGTCAATCTATATAAATCATTTATACATTGTGTAACAGAGAAGAATCTGAAATAGGCATGTGTATTTATCCTGAAACCAGAGCAAAAATAATTTGATATAAAATTATGACAATAAAATTTTCTTGAAGTTATTGTATTAACTTATTCTATGAAAATAATTAGTTTATCAAAATGTTAAAGTAATGAAACAATATGTTCGCTCATCTCTGAAACTGGTTATGGTAGAAAATGTACTCTGTTTCAATCAATATGCCAAAAATTGTTGTTTGGTACCGAATATTAATGACATGCTAATATGTCCATTTTACTGCTTTCTCTGTGTAAAAAAGTATTCTAACCTTGTTAATTGCTGAATATTTAAATATCTAGAGATATGTAGTTCTAGCCAACATATTCATACATCAAGATTAAAATTGTTTGTCTTGTTTTTTTGTTAAAACATGTTTTACTAAATATGGTTAGTTATATTGTCAATATATATAACTTATTTACACATTGTGAGAGAATTAAAAATCTGCAATTAGCATTGTGTTTTCATCTTTAAACAAAGCAAAAATAGTTTGATATAATTATGACATCATCTAAAATGTTGATTATATACAAAAAAGAAATATTTTTCCAAAAAGGTATTGTATTAAATTAATTAGTTTATGTACGTATTAAAGTAACAAAAGTTTGCAATATATACCTTATTACGATGGAAAACGTGTTCTGTATCAATCGCCCAAAAATTGTTGTTGTCTTGTCGCTTAAATTAATAACATGCATAATAATTTAACTCAAAATTAAAATTGTTTCCGTCTTCCTTCTTAAACACAAATGTTAAAATAATTTTCAAAGAAACTCTAGTCGACTTCCGCATAGATATTACATTGCCTAATTATATATTGCATGTTTTTGCTACAGATGTTTTCTAAACGAAGCAAGTACCAGCAACCAAAAAAATCTCAAAGATCGGTAGAATATTGGAAGCATTTTCCAAAAAATTTATTGACTATGTATGGTCCAGCTAAACCAGCACTGTCCCCGGAGGAAGTGCGAAAGCGGTTACAGCCGTTTTGTTGTGAATGGTTGCTACGACCAAAAGTGGCGATGTCAGAAATGGCATCCACCGTGATCGGAAACTGTGAATTGTTGCAACAAAAACCCGCAAACTTTATAAATAATGAAAGAATTAAGAAGCTAACTAATGCCTTCAAGCCAATTGTGAAAAGTTTACAGCGACTAAACACCCAAAAAAAGGAGGAAGACAGCCCTTCAGAAAAGGACGTGGTAAAAGTAATGGAATTTTTCATTAAAGAAAATGACAAGTTCGATCAACTAATTGACGAGGCGTATGAAACAGCTTCTTCACTATTTTCCCGTACCACGCATGTTATTTTTGCCCGTACATTGATTAGGGACCCTGAAGAGTACGCAAAATTAATAGAAATGAACGAAAGCAAAGACAAAACGTTCAAAAAAAAAGGGAGACGTAAGATCGCTTAAACATTTGTTGATTGACGAATGCATTGGAAACACCAAATCGAAGCAGGGGGGGGAAAGGGGGAAACGAACAACGATGCTTGAAGACCTGCACAGTTCTGACGAACATCGCCGATCGGGTCGTCGAAAGAAAAAGCAAAGAAAGTCGTCGTCGAACCAGTTGTCAATTATCCGAATATGTTCGTGCAAAAAGCGTGGAGAAAAAATCTCGTGAGCAAACAGTATCTGCCTTACACTCCTGAACTGACGACAGTAGTTCTTCTGCTAAAACTTGGGCTGAACAACAACCAAGGTCTATCAACGATATTCCCCGTCGGCTTCTGAATGGCCAACGTCGGAAGAAAGTGGCGCAGACGATAATCAAGGTAGTACATTAGAAACCAAAACACTGCCAAAAAAAAGAAAGGCTTCCGCTTTGTCCTCTTCGTCAGGTGAAGTATCGTCAAGTGCTGAAAAGAAAAAAAAGAACACCAAACGCAAAGAATGTAGAAATAGAGGAAGTCGAAGAAGAAAGCGACGTCGTGTTGGTTGAAACAAAAACTGACAAAAAAGATAAACAAAAAAACCGCGAAGAGACGAAGCAAAAAAAATCGACCACGAAAGCAAGTGCTGAAAAGAAGAAAAAAAGAGAACACCAAACGGAAAGGAATGTAGAAATAAGGAAAGTCGACGAAGAAAGCGATGTCGTGTTGGTTGAGACAAAAACTGACAGAAAAGATAAACAAAAAAAGCGCGAAGAGAAGAAGCAAAAGAAAACGACCACGAAAAATCAAAACGTAGAAGACATAGAGAAGGAAGAGGAAACAACCAATGTTGCTGATAACTTACAAAATGTTCCAGAAAACAGAAACCGAGAAGAACAAAAAGCAGAAAAGAAAACGAAAATCAAAAAACGAATGAGCGACGCGATTGCCTAATAATTGCAATTAATTAACTTGGTCACTAGAGACATTAGTGTATACAACAGTTGAATATCACTTAAATTTAATGCGTTCAGTGTGCCACGAAATATATCTTTAACATTTGGTAATTTAAAAACAATGTGTGAAAATCTTGAAAACAATACTTTCAAAATACAAGTCATTTGTAAAAAGTAGTGTTAGACAAATATAAGACATGACGACGCTATTAACAACCCAAAATATGTTTGAAATACTATGTATGTGTGTTAAAAGATAATTGTTCTATTTTTACAATTTTCTCACTCGTGAAAAATATTAATATCTTTGTATTACTGACGTATCTATACAGTATAACGCTAAAGCTGTTTTTCGGATTCTTCGCAATGGCCGACGAATTCAGTCTAGATTTCTTTCGATTTGACAGAAGTTACACTTGTTGACAGGCTCTTGAACGTTGAAGGGCTCTTATACTGCTGCTTCGACGCCTCTCTACCACTGTAGCCTGCGTGCAGACGTTCACTCCCCCCCCGAAAGGCGGAAAGTAACGTCTGCAAAACGGCGGCACTAATCGTGTTCTGGTCACGTGGATCTTCGCAGCATAATTTTCATAATTACTTTATTAAAATCCAAGATGGCGTACTGCACACATGCTTGGAACCAAGCTAAATTAGCCCTTTGCAATACTTTTAAGTTAACGTCTCTACATAGTGAGCAAGAGATGCCAATTCGGAAGATTGTAGAAGGATACTGTGACGTTTATGTCAGTTTGCCGACTGGTTATGGAAAATCGTTCGTATATCAAGCCATTCCGATTGCTGCTGATATTGTTCGTGGACGTCCACTTGGGACAAGTAAAGTGATCATTATTTCACCTTTAAAGGCTTTGATGGATGACCAAGTTGCATATTTGTCTTCTTTGGGACTTAATTCAGTGGCTGTAAACAGCGATGAAAGAGATGGTGTTCTTGAACAGATAGAACTTGGAAATTTTCAATATGTTTTCACTTCGCCTGAAAAGATGTTGTCTTCTGAAAGATGGCGTCAACTGCTGGCGTCCAAAGAATATCAAGACAACTTGGTTGCTGTAGCGATAGATGAAGCCCATTGCATAACCCAATGGGGACTCGGTTCTGCAAACCCATTTCGAGTATGGTATGGAAATCTGGGGGAACTGAAATCCCTTGTTTCTAATCAGGTTTGTTTTGTTTCCCTAACAGCAACAGCAACTGAATACACTAAAGAACAAATAGTGAAAACTTTAAACCTAAAGAATGACCGGACATGCTTCATAGAACAAAACCCTAACAAGCCAAACTTATGTTTTTCTGTTCAGTATATTAACAACAGTAATCCGTTGGAGTCCACGTTTGGTTCAATAATGAATGAACTAACTAATAAAGGCACAGATACAACCAGAACAATGATTTTTTGTCAAACACGTCGGCAATGCGCAGTAATTTTTACAGTTTTCAGGCGAACTCTACTGGGTAAAATGTTTGTTCAATGTGAAGAAAACGTTGAAAAACGTTTGGTGGAAATGTACCATGCAGGGACCCCTAAAACTGTCAAGGAGCACATTGAGAAGAACATGAGCCTTGTATCAGGCCATATTCGTGTGCTTGTTTGCACTATTGCATTTGGAATGGGGATCAACTGCAAAGGAATTTCACGTATTATACATTTTGGGCCATCGAAAACTGTTGAAAGTTATGTACAAGAAAGCGGTCGTGCTGGAAGAGATGGTGAGTCAAGCATGTGCATTTTACTGTATAATGGTCTACTCTCAACTCACTGCCATGATAACATGAAATCTTACATTTCAAGTGAGACATGTAGAAGATCCTACCTGTTCAGTCATTTTCCAGGAGCATTCAATTCAGGTACAAGTGGCCATTCTTGTTGTGATGTGTGTGCTGTGTCATGTAATTGTTCTGTTGATTGCACTGCAGGTCAATCATTGAAATTGGATGTTGAAACCACACCATGCATGAATGCAGATGATATGTCAGCTTCTCGTCCAGTTACCACCATTCAAAGAAGCCAATTGAAAAACAAGCTGGTTATATACATGAAAAAGTTAATGCTAACCATTTCTTCAGGAGGGCATATAGTTGGCATTAATATTCTAAATGAATTTGGTCCTTTTCAAATTGAGCAAGTATTAAATAATGCAGAAAAGATATTTTCCATAGAGGACATTTATAAGTATGTTGAAATCTGGAGGAAAATGCATGCCAATGTTGTTATGAATGCTTTTCAAGAAGTTTTTAATGATGTGAGTGAAGATGTTAGTGTTCTACAACAATTTGATGACAAAGTAATTGGAGAAGAGAGTGTTTTAGAACACGAGGATTGGATTAATGTAAGAGATGATTCATGCTTGCATGAATTTTTTTCTGAAAGTGCTTTTGTTGAAATGGACAGACTTTAGTGATATAGTTGACATTTCAAATGTTAGCACTAGTAGTTTTATTGAACACTTGCTACCCCAAGAACACTAACAATAACATTAACAAAAAAAAACAAAATTTAAAGCGAGTTTGTAATCTCAGGCACACATGCTCATAACCAGTCATAATGAGATTTGGGATAAAATCTAGCTTTTTTCTATGTGAGCATCAGGGCAATCAATGTTTTAAACTGTTATCAAAACAACAACACAAGTTTAATCTCAATTAGTACAAAAAAAATAATTAATAGTGATATTACAATATGATGATATTGGATTCCTGAAATTCCTGATCAAGAACATTAATTTTAATATTTGTAACTGAAGACATAAACATCAAAAAATCTTTGACGCTGTGGTCTCAGCATCAACTTATACAGCGTAATGAACAAAATTTTATCCCAACTCAAGGTTCCATCTGCAGTCAAGATTTCAGACTTGCTTACAGTATTACATTATGTAATTCTACCTTATCGTGCATGTGTTTGTAACAGTATATTTTTCTTGTGTTTGTTTATCCACTTGTACATATTCTGCAATTTAAGTTGTTTTAAAACTGTTGGTGCAATGCTGGAAAAATGTGTATAAGCTCTTCCAGGTGTAAAAGTAAAAGCTTTGTGGCCCATTAATTCTTTTACAATTTTCTCCAGGTCTGATGACTGTGACTTGCTGGTATGTCTACCTGACCTCTTTCTAATGTTACAATTTGCATCAAAATTAGCTAATATTACACTAGTTACATCAAGGGACTGGGCATACCTATCTAAACATTTCTTATTTGAGGCATTAGGACCTAGCTTCCTAACCACTTCTTTTAAAATTTTATGCATGAATTCTAAGTGAAGGTCCAAAGGGATATTCCCACCTATGCCCTTTTTTAACAAAGCAAACCTATTCCAGACTAAAAGGTGTGCATCTTTAGGAGATAGCAATGCATGTACTTGGAAAATAAGGAAAAGAGCTTCTAATGCATATTTGGTGCTACCTTTGTGGTTGTGCAAGTAGGGTAGCATGAATTTCCAACACCTTAATACTCTGAGCCCATCACCTTCCTTTATCGCATCAAAAAAGTTAAGTATAATCATTGATAACTCAAGGAAAGAGCATTGGTAGTTGAGCACATCATCATGTTCATCGGTTGCTGTCTGAGGGACACTGACTTCTTCAGCAGACACATCGTAAATTGCACATACTGGTGGATCATGGCCATTTTCATGGCTTTTCCTTGAAGCACCATCATATGTAAAGGTTTGCTGGCAGCCTTGGTATCTACATTTGTATTTTCCATCATCTGTCATGTCTTTTAGCCAGTATTGTTCCATTTCTTTTTGGGTTAGGACCTTTTTTAAAAAAGACTGGACACTTCCTTTCTGGAGGACATATTTATCAACCACTTGTGATGCAATTTTGTGTAAAAATTCTCTCTTTACTTTTGGTGTTTCATCTTGTAAACCAATGGGAATAATATCACTTGGTGGTGTTTCATGCATGGAATTCAAACCAAGGGTTTGAAGACAAGCAGAAACAATACGAGCATTAACTTCCATTTCGAAGAACTTCCTACATGGGTTTGCAGCTTTGTCAACATCAGCTTTGACATTCCGCCTATTGATAAGGTTTCTGTCACTGAAAAGCGTGCACTTGTCTCCTGCTGATTTTGTATGGTAGAAATTATCAAACACCAACTAAAATAAACAAGGTATTGTTTAATACTAGTGATCCAGTGCTATTCCAAATTTCAGTTCAGTCTATTTCATGGTGGTAATTATATTTTCATTTATATTGTTCCTTATATTTATATCCCTTTTAATGAGCACCTCTATAAGCCTGAGATGTGGATAACCCACAAAACAGCCACTTACTCGTTACCACTTCTATGGTATTTACCATTCTAAGAGGAATACCCTAAGAGGAATACCTTACAGGGGGTCTATTATAGTTTTGCGGTTAGGTGGTTTTAGCCATTATTTTTTATTTTAGGACGGATTTTGATCATATCCAGTTTTTCAGGGTGGTTTGCGTTAACTGAGAACCATTCGGTTTCAGGAAACTTTGAAATGTTCTCATCGGATACAGTTATCTTTTAGAATGTAGAGCACTTTTCGGATAACTGGCAATGATTTCTCAAAAATGTGGTTATGTTCCTAAGTGAAACAGAAAAGTGATTGCAGTTAAAATTGCCAAAATAGAATGGGTTTCAGAAATTCAGACCTCCTATAATAGACCACCCTTACGGACACAGGAGAGCCAGTCCTAAGGGGGTCAGCCATAGAGGAAGTTAACTGTATTTCTAAGTCCATGTTATATAATCATAACATGGATGATGAGATTTTCCCTACATAATTAAAAAGCTATTATTTCTTTGTACATGTACCTTAATAAATTTGTTGCCAGCATGCCAGTCAGCAACTTCAATATGCAATCCTTCCAATCTCTCTTTTGGAGTAAAGCCATTTGACACCTGTAGAAGAGCATTCACTCCACGCTCAACAGACAGCTGATCAGCAACTAATCCTTGCGTCGAGTATTTCTGCTTACCATTTACATTGTAATTTGGAACATATTGGTGAAGCTCTTCCAGTACCTTAGCAATTCCATCTGCTTCATTTTCATTGTAAGGTAAAACACCCAAAAATGTCTGAAAAAAAAATTATACAAATATATGTACTGTGTTTGGAAAACAATAAAGCAAAAATTATATATACAGTATATACAGTAATTAAACTTCCACCGAAATAATCGGTGTGATAGGTGCAGACACAACTTAGGCACGGTGGACAGGTCAAGGCTGGGGACCATTACATGGCCCTAGACCTGTATCCAAGTAACCGAACAATGGCTGGAAACTCTTAAACATGCATGTCTGCACCTAACCATCCATATGGGTAAGTATAGTGACTGTAGGTGTTAAATAATTTTAATGTGTGAGTGGCAAAATTGAAACGTTTTAAACACAGTCTTCGTTTAGATGTGCACCATTTTGAATTTCTGTGTTCATTGGTCCCAGTCTCTGTATGTTTAGCACCCAGATGCCTGCGTAAGTACCCATAATTGCTTATGTAAGCACCCACCCCCTTCTTTTGGTGAAAATTATGGTCTTGGGGGGGGGGGGGTGCTTAACCGGTCAAATACGGTATAATATATATATATATATATTGATATGTTTCTATAACTAATTAAATTGATAATCTCACATGTGTCGATTATCACAAAATGCATCACGAAGGCAATAAGACTTTTAGGATAATACATGATAATTTTACAGTAATAATACATGGATGCTTAGAAGTATGAAATATATTTCTCGTGTTGAACAGGATATCTCACAAGTGAGTAAACACTCATATTTCTGCACATCCATGTATTATTCTCTATGTAATAAGTTAAAGTGATGAGAATAATCAATAAGTGATACTGTAGTAACTAGTAACGTACTGTTATGGTTGGGTCACTTGTTTCCTTGGTATACTTGTGAGGGATATGCTTCACTGTAACTGGTTGTAAAAAGGAAAGGCATGATATATTGGCAACAATCACTCTTTCTGCAATGGTGATGTAGTTATCTCTTTGAATGAAGTGCTCATGGCGACTTGGTAAACACACACCATTATCCATTTTGGATAATCCTTCTGAAGGGATGGTGCTTTGAAGACTATTTCCATCTATTCGATTTTCAACAGCCAGGTGGGTGACCCAGTGGATATCTACATTCTGATGCTTCTCACTCATGTCATGAACATGTTGTTTAAAATCAAAATTGTCAAACACTATCTTCCTTCCCTTGTCTGCTTGAATGACTACATTGGTATTGCGGGTAACATTGGAGGTATTCTCTGCCAGCTCTGCATTTTCTGGACAATGGAATTTTTGCAAACGTTTGCTTTCTTCTTTCACAGCTGTTAAAACTTTAGAATTGAAATCTTTTCCAAATTCATCCATTTTGTTGTAGTAGTACCTGTGAGATGTTGTGATTCTCAATGCACTTAATCTTCCAAGGGTACCCTAGACAATACATAAGAATACATAATAAACTCTAAATGTTAAAGATCAATTTATGGGTCATATTTATATAAACAACAACATGAAAAATAATAGGAGGAAAAATATAATGCAAAAAGCTAAATTATACTTGATTAGTACTTACCAGTGTACCTGAATGGTAAAGTATAATGCTGTTAATTAGCTGGATAGCACTCATACTTGGGCATCTGTTCTTTAATGCAATGGCAATGGACATACAAACTGCCGACTGCGTATTTAAAACCAATTTCGTTTGCCCTTCTTGTTCTAATACTTGCAACACTGAGAACAGCTCGCAGCAATGGTGTCTTTTCTTTGAGTTCATTGTCCATTCTATCAAACGAAAATGTTGAAATGTTCTTTTTTGACGTAGCTCGAAGAATAGAAGGATACTTAGAAGAACAAATAGCGCTACACTCTTTATCGACATCTCGAATGAAGAGCGTCTGCAGTTCTTTCTTCAGTCTCAAATTTCGCCATGCGGCCGACGCAATCTGTTTGTAAGTCCCTCTGCAGATCATTTTACCTAAGGAGTCCAGAGTATCAGGCAGTTCTCTCACGACGGTTTTGCTGGGCCATTCAACAGAAACAGAAACTTTCGCTTTACTACATACAGGCTTTATAACTGGAGAAATGCCTTGTACTACAGGAAGCGCAGCAGTTGATTTATCTTGTGTCCGTAATGGAGTTGAAGACCGTATTGTCTTTTCACTGTCATAACGTTCAGGGGACTGCGATCTTGTTTCCCGTTTCCTCTTGGTGGGTAATCCTATCTCAGCGGCTTTCGTTGAATAGTTATCAAAGATAAGAGCGTCCAAATTTGACAAGTTCCTTATGAGCGCCCTTCGTTTCTTTAATTGCCCCAAACACTTGCGACAAATATGCTGGAAATATTCAATTTGAACAGTAAATGGCAATGATTCAAGTTCTTTTTTTACACTAAATTCCGTTCGGGAACTTTTTACCAAATTCTTGTCTTGAGGCTTTATTATGCTCGAAAAGCACAGCACACACAATAAAGACATTTGACGATTTGCATGAAATCCGCAATTACATAAAGCCGGATATAAATATCAAGCTAATTTAAGATAAAAAACAATTAGAGTGATGACAGCCAATGGGATCAGGTTCCACAATATGCTGCGAAGATCCACGTGACCAGAACACGATTAGTGCCGCCGTTTCGCAGACGTTACTTTCCGCCTTTCGGGGGGGAGTGAACGTCTGCACGCAGGCTATACCACTGAGGTAACTTCAACAGTTGCAGATTCATCTAATGAGTCAATGTTCCCTTGCGTTGTGGAAGCTTCCACATCAACCCTTCTCCTTACAGGTAACTTCCTAGATTTCGTAGGTTTAGTTTACTCCAGGAAAATATTCACGGTATAAAGTGTCCAGCATACATCGTCTTACTTCCATCGAAATGCTCCAAACAAATTCGTATATGCGAAGATTCCAGTTTTAATGCATTGTTTTTGATTAACCTTTTGCATTCCTTAGGAAGACCTTTATTCTTGGGTATACGATAAAATGACAGTTGTGTATTTTTTCTGCAGTAATTTGTATACATAGTGGAACATAGCAGTTATAATGAGAACCCATGGCCATGCCAAATTTTGTGTTTTTCATGGTTTGTCTTTCAAATGTGAGCCTTCATAACATTTGAGCTGCGGTATCAAAGTTTGTCACGTGATTTTGGAAATGGGCTATTACCAGATTTTGTTTAATGCTCTATTTTTAGTTACTATCAGTTACTGATTCTATCAATAGATCTAGAAAATATATGTGGCATTTATAATCGGTAAATTTCAAGATATTTACATATCTATATCACGGAAGTTGAATTAACGAAGGTGTGTCCATTCGTTAATTGTCAGAATTTGTTTATTGATCTATTTTCAGTTACAATTAGTTACTTATTCTGCCAAGAGATGTAGAAAATATATGTGGCATTTTATAATCTGTAGATTCCAAGATATTTGCAAATCCATATAACGAAAGATGTCAGGTAGGTAATTAAGGAAGGTCGGTCAATTCGTTAATTGTCACAATTCGTTTATTGATCCATTTTCAGTTACTTCAGTTACTGATTCTATTAATACATCGAGAAAATATATGTGGCATTTCTAATTGGTAGTTTTCAAGATATCTATAAAACGGAAATTGCCATGTAGGTAATTAACGAAGGGTGTATCAATTCGTTAATTGTCAGAATTCGTTTATTGAAGTACTTTTAGTTACTTCAGTTACTGATTGTGTTAATAGATCTAGAAAATATTTGTGTCATTTGCAATCTGTAAATTTCAAAATATTTACATATCTATACAACGGAAGATGTCAGGTAGGTAATTAATGAAGGTAAGTCAATTCGTTAATTGTCAGAATTCGTTTATTGATCTAATATTAGTTACTTTGGTCTTAGCTTATGTCGTGCACTTTTAACATGAGCCTCTGGCTCGGATGATTGGGCGACCACATCCTGTGCTTACTTACAACGTTAAATAAATCATTACTCATTACTGATTCTGTTAATAGATCTAGAAAATATATGTGACATTTTTAAGCGCTAGATTTCAAGATATTTACATATCTATATAACGGAAGTTGGCATGTAAGTAATTACGAAGGTATGTTAATTCGTTAATCATCAGAATTCGTTTAATGATATATTTTTAGTTACTTCACTTACTGATTTTGTTAATAGATTTAGAAAATATATGTGGCATTTCTAATTGGTAGATTTCAAGATATGTATAGTACGGAAATTGTCATGTAGGTAATTAACGAAGGTGTGGCAATTCGTTAATTGTCACAATTCGTTTATTAGATCTATTTTTAGTTACTTTAGTTACTGATTTTGTTTATAGATCTAGAAAATATTATGTGGCATTTCTAATTGGTAGATTTCAGGATATCTATATAGCGGAAATTGCCATGTACAACCAGAATTTAATAATAATGAAATGTAAGTTTTGCTTTGATATGTTAAATCAGTTTAGTCATCTTATCCATAAATTATAGAATTATCTTGAGCATTATCATTTGTTTTTATATCTGTTTGTTTTTATATATTGGCTGTATATCAGGTGTGTTTATTTTAATCAGGGTGGGTGGGTGGGGGGTGTTTCAAAAAAGCATTTAATAAAAGCAGGTAATTAACGAAGGCGAGTCAATTCGTGAATTATCAGCATTCGGTTTTTTTTATCTATTTTTAGTTACTTCAGTTACTGATTTTGTTAATAGATTTAGAAAATATATGTGTCATTTGCAAGCTGTAAATTTCAATATTTTTACATATCTATATAACGGAAGATGTCAGATAGGTAATTAACGAAGGGTGTGTCCATTCGTTAATTGTCAAAATTCGGTTTTTTTAATCTATTTTTGTTACTTCAGTTACTGATTTTGTTAATAGATTTAGAAAATATATTTGTCATTTGCAAGCTGTAAATTTCAAGATTTTTACATATCTATATAACGGAAGATATCAGATGGGTAATTAACGAAGGGTGTGTCCATTCGTTAATTGTCAGAATTTGTTGATCTATGTTTAGTTACATCAATTACTGATTCTGTTAATAGATCTACAATCCTGGACAAAATTGTTGGGACACTTTGCCGATTTTGCCGATTTTCGCATAGTGTCCCAAGCACTTTTGTCCAGGATTGTCTGAAAATGACGAATTAAACAAAATCGAAGAAAAAAACAATTTGGGGGCGGCGATTCTGCGCAGTTTGCTCGAAAATGACATAAATACGCTCCCACATGCATGAACAACAAATTGGTTCTGGGGTATAGAAGGTTTGGTGAATATGTAAATTAAATAGAGCTCTCGTGCGGGTGGTACCGTTGCGGGTGGGAACTCTGCAGAGACTCTGCTCCAGTGATCCCTTCCCCATCGAGGGGGTAAGGGGGAGCAGAGATGGGGGCTCTTTTATTAAACTGTATATATTTTGCAATGTTTACAAAGTTAAAAAGCTGTGTTTTATTGAAAAATCATAAACTCGTCATTTTCAGACAATCCTGGAGAAAATTGTTGGGATACTTTGCCGATTTTGCCGATTTTCGCATAGTGTCCCAAGCACTTTTCTCCAGGATTGTCTGAAAATGACGAATTAAACAAAATCGAAGAAAAAAAACAATTTGGGGGCGGCCGATTCTGCGCAGTTTGCTCGAAAAATGACATAAATACGCTCCCACATGCATGAACAACAAATTGGTTCTGGGGTATAGAAGGTTTGGTGAATATGTAAATTAAATAGAGCTCTCGTGCGGGTGGTACCGGTGCGGGTGGGAACTCTGCAGAGACTCTGCTCCAGTGATCCCTTCCCCATTGAGGGGTTAAGGGGGAGCAGAGATGGGGGCTCTTTTATTAAACTGTATATATTTTGCAATGTTACAAAGTTAAAAAGCTGTGTTTTATTGAAAAATCATAAACTCGTCATTTTCAGACAATCCTGGAGAAAATTGTTGGGACACTTTGCCGATTTTGCCGATTTTCGCATAGTGTCCCAAGCACTTTTGTCCAGGATTGTCTGAAAATGACGAATTAAACAAAATCGAAGAAAAAAACAATTTGGGGGCGGCGATTCTGCGCAGTTTGCTCGAAAATGACATAAATACGCTCCCACATGCATGAACAACAAATTGGTTCTGGGTTATAGAAGGTTTGGTGAATATGTAAATTAAATAGAGCTCTCGTGCGGGTGGTACCAGTGCGGGTGGGAACTCTGCAGAGACTCTGCTCCAGTGATCCCTTCCCCATTGAGCGGGTAAGGGGGAGCAGAGATGGGAGCTCTTTTATTAAACTGTATATATTTTGCAATGTTACAAAGTTGAAAAGCTGTGTTTTATTGAAAAATCATAAACTCGTCATTTTCAGACTGTCATAAAATGACGAATTAAACAAAATCGAAGAAAAAAACAATTTGGGGGCGGCGATTCTGCGCAGTTTGCTCGAAAATGACATAAATACGCTCCCACATGCATGAACAAACAAATTGGTTCTGGGTTATAGAAGGTTTGGTGAATATGTAAATTAAATAGAGCTCTCGTGCGGGTGGTACCGGTGCGGGTGGGAACTCTGCAGAGACTCTGCTCCAGTGATCCCTTCCGCATTGAGGGGGTAAGGGGGAGCAGAGATGGGGGCTCTTTTATTAAACTGTATATATTTTGCAATGTTACAAAGTTAAAAAGCTGTGTTTTATTGAAAAATCATAAACTCGTCATTTTCAGACAATCCTGGACAAAATTGTTTGGACACTTTGCCGATTTTCCCGATTTTCGCATAGTGTCCCAAGCACTTTTGTCCAGGATTGTCATAAAATGACGAATTAAACAAAATCGAAGAAAAAAACAATTTGGGGGCGGCGATTCTGCGCAGTTTGCTCGAAAATGACATAAATACGCTCCCACATGCATGAACAACAAATTGGTTTCTGGGTTATAGAAGGTTTGGTGAATATGTAAATTAAATAGAGCTCTCGTGCGGGTGGTACCGGTGCGGGTGGGAACTCTGCAGAGACTCCTGCTCCAGTGATCCCTTCCGCATTGAGGGGGTAAGGGGGAGCAGAGATGGGGGCTCTTTTATTAAACTGTATATATTTTGCAATGTTACAAAGTTAAAAAGCTGTGTTTTATTGAAAAATCATAAACTCGTCATTTTCAGACAATCCTGGACAAAATTGTTGGGACACTTTGCCGATTTTGCCGATTTTCGCATAGTGTCCCAAGCACTTTTGTCCAGGATTGTCTGAAAATGACGAATTAAACAAAATCGAAGAAAAAAAACAATTTGGGGGCGGCGATTCTGCGCAGTTTGCTCGAAAATGACATAAATACGCTCCCACATGCATGAACAACAAATTGGTTTCTGGGGTATAGAAGGTTTGGTGAATATGTAAATTAAATAGAGCTCTCGTGCGGGTGGTACCGGTGCGGGTGGGAACTCTGCAGAGACTCTGCTCCAGTGATCCCTTCCCCATTGAGGGGGTACGGGGGAGCAGAGATGGGGGCTCTTTTATTAAACTGTATATATTTTGCAATGTTACAAAGTTAAAAAGCTGTGTTTTATTGAAAAATCATAAACTCGTCATTTTCAGACAATCCTGGAGAAAATTGTTGGGACACTTTGCCGATTTTCCCGATTTTCGCATAGTGTCCCAAGCACTTTTGTCCAGGATTGTCATAAAATGACGAATTAAACAAAATCGAAGAAAAAAACAATTTTGGGGGCGGCGATTCTGCGCAGTTTGCTCGAAAATGACATAAATACGCTCCCACATGCATGAACAACAAATTGGTTCTGGGTTATAGAAGGTTTGGTGAATATGTAAATTAAATAGAGCTCTCGTGCGGGTGGTACCGGTGCGGGTGGGAACTCTGCAGAGACTCTGCTCCAGTGATCCCTTCCGCATTGAGGGGGTAAGGGGGAGCAGAGATGGGGGCTCTTTTATTAAACTGTATATATTTTGCAATGTTACAAAGTTAAAAAGCTGTGTTTTATTGAAAAATCATAAACTCGTCATTTTCAGACAATCCTGGACAAAATTGTTGGACACTTTGCCGATTTTGCCGATTTTCGCATAGTGTCCCAAGCACTTTTGTCCAGGATTGTCTGAAAATGACGAATTAAACAAAATCGAAGAAAAAAACAATTTGGGGGCGGCGATTCTGCGCAGTTTGCTCGAAAATGACATAAATACGCTCCCACATGCATGAACAACAAATTGGTTCTGGGGTATAGAAGGTTTGGTGAATATGTAAATTAAATAGAGCTCTCGTGCGGGTGGTACCGGTGCGGGTGGGAACTCTGCAGAGACTCTGCTCCAGTGATCCCTTCCCCATTGAGCGGGTACGGGGGAGCAGAGATGGGAGCTCTTTTATTAAACTGTATATATTTTGCAATGTTACAAAGTTAAAAAGCTGTGTTTTATTGAAAAATCATAAACTCGTCATTTTCAGACAATCCTGGAGAAAATTGTTGGGACACTTTGCCGATTTTCCCGATTTTCGCATAGTGTCCCAAGCACTTTTGTCCAGGATTGTCATAAAATGACGAATTAAACAAAATCGAAGAAAAAAACAATTTGGGGGCGGCGATTCTGCGCAGTTTGCTCGAAAATGACATAAATACGCTCCCACATGCATGAACAACAAATTGGTTCTGGGTTATAGAAGGTTTGGTGAATATGTAAATTAAATAGAGCTCTCGTGCGGGTGGTACCGGTGCGGGTGGGAACTCTGCAGAGACTCTGCTCCAGTGATCCCTTCCGCATTGAGGGGGTAAGGGGGAGCAGAGATGGGGGCTCTTTTATTAAACTGTATATATTTTGCAATGTTACAAAGTTAAAAAGCTGTGTTTTATTGAAAAATCATAAACTCGTCATTTTCAGACAATCCTGGACAAAATTGTTGGGACACTTTGCCGATTTTGCCGATTTTCGCATAGTGTCCCAAGCACTTTTGTCCAGGATTGTCATAAAATGACGAATTAAACAAAATCGAAGAAAAAAACAATTTGGGGGCGGCGATTCTGCGCAGTTTGCTCGAAAATGACATAAATACGCTCCCACATGCATGAACAACAAATTGGTTCTGGGGTATAGAAGGTTTGGTGAATATGTAAATTAAATAGAGCTCTCGTGCGGGTGGTACCGGTGCGGGTGGGAACTCTGCAGAGACTCTGCTCCAGTGATCCCTTCCCCATTGAGCGGGTACGGGGGAGCAGAGATGGGAGCTCTTTTATTAAACTGTATATATTTTGCAATGTTACAAAGTTAAAAAGCTGTGTTTTATTGAAAAATCATAAACTCGTCATTTTCAGACAATCCTGGAGAAAATTGTTGGGACACTTTGCCGATTTTCCCGATTTTCGCATAGTGTCCCAAGCACTTTTGTCCAGGATTGTCATAAAATGACGAATTAAACAAAATCGAAGAAAAAAACAATTTGGGGGCGGCGATTCTGCGCAGTTTGCTCGAAAATGACATAAATACGCTCCCACATGCATGAACAACAAATTGGTTCTGGGTTATAGAAGGTTTGGTGAATATGTAAATTAAATAGAGCTCTCGTGCGGGTGGTACCGGTGCGGGTGGGAACTCTGCAGAGACTCTGCTCCAGTGATCCCTTCCGCATTGAGGGGGTAAGGGGGAGCAGAGATGGGGGCTCTTTTATTAAACTGTATATATTTTGCAATGTTACAAAGTTAAAAAGCTGTGTTTTATTGAAAAATCATAAACTCGTCATTTTCAGACAATCCTGGACAAAATTGTTGGGACACTTTGCCGATTTTGCCGATTTTCGCATAGTGTCCCAAGCACTTTTGTCCAGGATTGTCTGAAAATGACGAATTAAACAAAATCGAAGAAAAAAACAATTTGGGGGCGGCGATTCTGCGCAGTTTGCTCGAAAATGACATAAATACGCTCCCACATGCATGAACAACAAATTGGTTCTGGGGTATAGAAGGTTTGGTGAATATGTAAATTAAATAGAGCTCTCGTGCGGGTGGTACCGGTGCGGGTGGGAACTCTGCAGAGACTCTGCTCCAGTGAGCCCTTCCGCATTGAGGGGGTAAGGGGGAGCAGAGATGGGGGGATCTTTTATTAAACTGTATATATTTTGCAATGTTACAAAGTTAAAAAGCTGTGTTTTATTGAAAAATCATAAACTCGTCATTTTCAGACAGTCTGAAAATGACGAATTAAACAAAATCGAAGAAAAAAACAATTTGGGGGCGGCGATTCTGCGCAGTTTGCTCGAAAATGACATAAATACGCTCCCACATGCTTGAACAACAAATTGGTTCTGGGGTATAGAAGGTTTGGTGAATATGTAAATTAAATAGGGCTCTCGTGCGGGTGGTACCGGTGCGGGTGGGAACTCTGCAGAGACTCTGCTCCAGTGATCCCTTCCCCATTGAGCGGGTAAGGGGGAGCAGAGATGGGAGCTCTTTTATTAAACTGTATATATTTTGCAATGTTACAAAGTTAAAAAGCTGTGTTTTATTGAAAAATCATGAACTCGTCATTTTCAGACAATCCTGGAGAAAATTGTTGGGACACTTTGCCGATTTTGCCGATTTTCGCATAGTGTCCCAAGCACTTTTGTCCAGGATTGTCATAAAATGACGAATTAAACAAAATCGAAGAAAAAAACAATTTGGGGACGGCGATTCTGCGCAGTTTGCTCGAAAATGACATAAATACGCTCCCACATGCATGAACAACAAATTGGTTCTGGGGTATAGAAGGTTTGGTGAATATGTAAATTAAATAGAGCTCTCGTGCGGGTGGTACCGGTGCGGGTGGGAACTCTGCAGAGACTCTGCTCCAGTGATCCCTTCCGCATTGAGGGGGTAAGGGGGAGCAGAGATGGGAGCTCTTTTATTAAACTGTATATATTTTGCAATGTTACAAAGTTAAAAAGCTGTGTTTTATTGAAAAATCATAAACTCGTCATTTTCAGACAGTCTGAAAATGACGAATTAAACAAAATCGAAGAAAAAAACAATTTGGGGGCGGCGATTCTGCGCAGTTTGCTCGAAAATGACATAAATACGCTCCCACATGCTTGAACAACAAATTGGTTCTGGGGTATAGAAGGTTTGGTGAATATGTAAATTAAATAGAGCCCTCGTGCGGGTGGTACCGGTGCGGGTGGGAACTCTGCAGAGACTCTGCTCCAGTGATCCCTTCCGCATTGAGGGGGTAAGGGGGAGCAGAGATGGGGGCTCTTTTATTAAACTGTATATATTTTGCAATGTTACAAAGTTAAAAAGCTGTGTTTTATTGAAAAATCATAAACTCGTCATTTTCAGACAATCCTGGACAAAATTGTTGGGACACTTTGCCGATTTTGCCGATTTTCGCATAGTGTCCCAAGCACTTTTGTCCAGGATTGTCATAAAATGACGAATTAAACAAAATCGAAGAAAAAAACAATTTGGGGGCGGCGATTCTGCGCAGTTTGCTCGAAAATGACATAAATACGCTCCCACATGCATGAACAACAAATTGGTTCTGGGGTGTAGAAGGTTTGGTGAATATGTAAATTAAATAGAGCTCTCGTGCGGGTGGTACCGTTGCGGGTGGGAACTCTGCAGAGACTCTGCTCCAGTGATCCCTTCCCCATTGAGGGGGTAAGGGGGAGCAGAGATGGGGGCTCTTTTATTAAACTGTATATATTTTGCGATGTTACAAAGTTAAAAAGCTGTGTTTTATTGAAAAATCATAAACTCGTCATTTTCAGACAATCCCGGAGAAAATTGTTGGGACACTTTGCCGATTTTGCCGATTTTCGCATAGTGTCCCAAGCACTTTTCTCCAGGATTGTCTGAAAATGACGAATTAAACAAAATCGAAGAAAAAAACAATTTGGGGGCGGCGATTCTGCGCAGTTTGCTCGAAAATGACATAAATACGCTCCCACATGCATGAACAACAAATTGGTTCTGGGGTATAGAAGGTTTGGTGAATATGTAAATTAAATAGAGCTCTCGTGCGGGTGGTACCGGTGCGGGTGGGAACTCTGCAGAGACTCTGCTCCAGTGATCCCTTCCCCATTGAGCGGGTAAGGGGGAGCAGAGATGGGGGGCTCTTTTATTAAACTGTATATATTTTGCAATGTTACAAAGTTAAAAAGCTGTGTTTTATTGAAAAATCATAAACTCGTCATTTTCAGACAATCCTGGAGAAAATTGTTGGGACACTTTGCCGATTTTCCCGATTTTCGCATAGTGTCCCAAGCACTTTTGTCCAGGATTGTCATAAAATGACGAATTAAACAAAATCGAAGAAAAAAACAATTTGGGGGCGGCGATTCTGCGCAGTTTGCTCGAAAATGACATAAATACGCTCCCACATGCATGAACAACAAATTGGTTCTGGGTTATAGAAGGTTTGATGAATATGTAAATTAAATAGAGCTCTCGTGCGGGTGGTACCGGTGCGGGTGGGAACTCTGCAGAGACTCTGCTCCAGTGATCCCTTCCGCATTGAGGGGGTAAGGGGGAGCAGAGATGGGGGCTCTTTTATTAAACTATATATATTTTGCAATGTTACAAAGTTGAAAAGCTGTGTTTTATTGAAAAATCATAAACTCGTCATTTTCAGACTGTCTGAAAATGACGAATTAAACAAAATCGAAGAAAAAAACAATTTGGGGGCGGCGATTCTGCGCAGTTTCCTCGAAAATGACATAAATACGCTCCCACATGCATGAACAACAAATTGGTTCTGGGGTATAGAAGGTTTGGTGAATATGTAAATTAAATAGAGCTCTCGTGCGGGTGGTACCGGTGCGGGTGGGAACTCTGCAGAGACTCTGCTCCAGTGATCCCTTCCGCATTGAGGGGGTAAGGGGCAGCAGAGATGGGGGCTCTTTTATTAAACTGTATATATTTTGCAATGTTACAAAGTTAAAAAGCTGTGTTTTATTGAAAAATCATAAACTCGTCATTTTCAGATCTGAAAATGACGAATTAAACAAAATCGAAGAAAAAAACAATTTGGGGGCGGCGATTCTGCGCACTTTGCTCGAAAATGACATAAATACGCTCCCACATGCATGAACAACAAATTGGTTCTGGGGTATAGAAGGTTTGGTGAATATGTAAATTAAATAGAGCTCTCGTGCGGGTGGTACCGGTGCGGGTGGGAACTCTGCAGAGACTCTGCTCCAGTGATCCCTTCCCCATTGAGCGGGTAAGGGGGAGCAGAGATGGGAGCTCTTTTATTAAACTGTATATATTTTGCAATGTTACAAAGTTAAAAAGCTGTGTTTTATTGAAAAATCATAAACTCGTCATTTTCAGACAATCCTGGAGAAAATTGGTGGGACACTTTGCCGATTTTCCCGATTTTCGCATAGTGTCCCAAGCACTTTTGTCCAGGATTGTCTGAAAATGACGAATTAAACAAAATCGAAGAAAAAAACAATTTGGGGGCGGCGATTCTGCGCACTTTGCTCGAAAATGACATAAATACGCTCCCACATGCATGAACAACAAATTGGTTCTGGGGTATAGAAGGTTTGGTGAATATGTAAATTAAATAGAGCTCTCGTGCGGGTGGTACCGGTGCGGGTGGGAACTCTGCAGAGACTCTGCTCCAGTGATCCCTTCCCCATTGAGCGGGTAAGGGGGAGCAGAGATGGGAGCTCTTTTATTAAACTGTATATATTTTGCAATGTTACAAAGTTAAAAAGCTGTGTTTTATTGAAAAATCATAAACTCGTCATTTTCAGACAATCCTGGAGAAAATTGGTGGGACACTTTGCCGATTTTCCCGATTTTCGCATAGTGTCCCAAGCACTTTTGTCCAGGATTGTCATAAAATGACGAATTAAACAAAATCGAAGAAAAAAACAATTTGGGGGCGGCGATTCTGCGCAGTTTGCTCGAAAATGACATAAATACGCTCCCACATGCATGAACAACAAATTGGTTCTGGGTTATAGAAGGTTTGGTGAATATGTAAATTAAATAGAGCTCTCGTGCGGGTGGTACCGGTGCGGGTGGGAACTCTGCAGAGACTCTGCTCCAGTGATCCCTTCCGCATTGAGGGGGTAAGGGGGAGCAGAGATGGGGGCTCTTTTATTAAACTGTATATATTTTGCAATGTTACAAAGTTGAAAAGCTGTGTTTTATTGAAAAATCATAAACTCGTCATTTTCAGACTGTCTGAAAATGACGAATTAAACAAAATCGAAGAAAAAAACAATTTGGGGGCGGCGATTCTGCGCAGTTTGCTCGAAAATGACATAAATACGCTCCCACATGCATGAACAACAAATTGGTTCTGGGGTATAGAAGGTTTGGTGAATATGTAAATTAAATAGAGCTCTCGTGGGGGTGGTACCGGTGCGGGTGGGAACTCTGCAGAGACTCTGCTCCAGTGATCCCTTCCGCATTGAGGGGGTAAGGGGGAGCAGAGATGGGGGCTCTTTTATTAAACTGTATATATTTTGCAATGTTACAAAGTTAAAAAGCTGTGTTTTATTGAAAAATCATAAACTCGTCATTTTCAGACAATCCTGGACAAAATTGTTGGGACACTTTGCCGATTTTGCCGATTTTCGCATAGTGTCCCAAGTACTTTTGTCCAGGATTGTCTGAAAATGACGAATTAAACGAAATCGAAGAAAAAAACAATTAGGGGGCGGCGATTCTGCGCAGTTTGCTCGAAAATGACATAAATACGCTCCCACATGCATGAACAACAAATTGGTTCTGGGGTATAGAAGGTTTGGTGAATATGTAAATTAAATAGAGCTCTCGTGCGGGTGGTACCGGTGCGGGTGGGAACTCTGCAGAGACTCTGCTCCAGTGATCCCTTCCCCATTGAGGGGGTAAGGGGGAGCAGAGATGGGGCCTCTTTTATTAAACTGTATATATTTTGCAATGTTACAAAGTTAAAAAGCTGTGTTTTATTGAAAAATCATAAACTCGTCATTTTCAGACTGTCTGAAAATGACGAATTAAACAAAATCGAAGAAAAAAACAATTTGGGGGCGGCGATTCTGCGCACTTTGCTCGAAAATGACATAAATACGCTCCCACATGCATGAACAACAAATTGGTTCTGGGGTATAGAAGGTTTGGTGAATATGTAAATTAAATAGAGCTCTCGTGCGGGTGGTACCGGTGCGGGTGGGAACTCTGCAGAGACTCTGCTCCAGTGATCCCTTCCCCATTGAGCGGGTAAGGGGGAGCAGAGATGGGAGCTCTTTTATTAAACTGTATATATTTTGCAATGTTACAAAGTTAAAAAGCTGTGTTTTATTGAAAAATCATAAACTCGTCATTTTCAGACAATCCTGGAGAAAATTGTTGGGACACTTTGCCCATTTTCCCGATTTTCGCATAGTGTCCCAAGCACTTTTGTCCAGGATTGTCATAAAATGACGAATTAAACAAAATCGAAGAAAAAAACAATTTGGGGGCGGCGATTCTGCGCAGTTTGCTCGAAAATGACATAAATACGCTCCCACATGCATGAACAACAAATTGGTTCTGGGGTATAGAAGGTTTGGTGAATATGAAAATTAAATAGAGCTCTCGTGCGGGTGGTACCGGTGCGGGTGGGAACTCTGCAGAGACTCTGCTCCAGTGATCCCTTCCGCATTGAGGGGGTAAGGGGGAGCAGAGATGGGGGCTCTTTTATTAAACTGTATATATTTTGCAATGTTACAAAGTTAAAAAGCTGTGTTTTATTGAAAAATCATAAACTCGTCATTTTCAGACAATCCTGGACAAAATTGTTGGGACACTTTGCCGATTTTGCCGATTTTCGCATAGTGTCCCAAGTACTTTTGTCCAGGATTGTCTGAAAATGACGAATTAAACGAAATCGAAGAAAAAAACAATTAGGGGCGGCGATTCTGCGCAGTTTGCTCGAAAATGACATAAATACGCTCCCACATGCATGAACAACAAATTGGTTCTGGGGTATAGAAGGTTTGGTGAATATGTAAATTAAATAGAGCTCTCGTGCGGGTGGTACCGGTGCGGGTGGGAACTCTGCAGAGACTCTGCTCCAGTGATCCCTTCCCCATTGAGGGGGTAAGGGGGAGCAGAGATGGGGCCTCTTTTATTAAACTGTATATATTTTGCAATGTTACAAAGTTAAAAAGCTGTGTTTTATTGAAAAATCATAAACTCGTCATTTTCAGACTGTCTGAAAATGACGAATTAAACAAAATCGAAGAAAAAAACAATTTGGGGGCGGCGATTCTGCGCACTTTGCTCGAAAATGACATAAATACGCTCCCACATGCATGAACAACAAATTGGTTCTGGGGTATAGAAGGTTTGGTGAATATGTAAATTAAATAGAGCTCTCGTGCGGGTGGTACCGGTGCGGGTGGGAACTCTGCAGAGACTCTGCTCCAGTGATCCCTTCCCCATTGAGGGGGTAAGGGGGAGCAGAGATGGGGCCTCTTTTATTAAACTGTATATATTTTGCAATGTTACAAAGTTAAAAAGCTGTGTTTTATTGAAAAATCATAAACTCGTCATTTTCAGACTGTCTGAAAATGACGAATTAAACAAAATCGAAGAAAAAAACAATTTGGGGGCGGCGATTCTGCGCACTTTGCTCGAAAATGACATAAATACGCTCCCACATGCATGAACAACAAATTGGTTCTGGGGTATAGAAGGTTTGGTGAATATGTAAATTAAATAGAGCTCTCGTGCGGGTGGTACCGGTGCGGGTGGGAACTCTGCAGAGACTCTGCTCCAGTGATCCCTTCCCCATTGAGCGGGTAAGGGGGAGCAGAGATGGGAGCTCTTTTATTAAACTGTATATATTTTGCAATGTTACAAAGTTAAAAAGCTGTGTTTTATTGAAAAATCTGTGTTTTATTGAAAAATCATAAACTCGTCATTTTCAGACAATCCTGGAGAAAATTGTTGGGACACTTTGCCGATTTTCCCGATTTTCGCATAGTGTCCCAAGCACTTTTGTCCAGGATTGTCATAAAATGACGAATTAAACAAAATCGACGAAAAAAACAATTTGGGGGCGGCGATTCTGCGCAGTTTGCTCGAAAATGACATAAATACGCTCCCACATGCATGAACAACAAATTGGTTCTGGGTTATAGAAGGTTTGGTGAATATGTAAATTAAATAGAGCTCTCGTGCGGGTGGTACCGGTGCGGGTGGGAACTCTGCAGAGACTCTGCTCCAGTGATCCCTTCCGCATTGAGGGGGTAAGCGGGAGCAGAGATGGGGGCTCTTTTATTAAACTGTATATATTTTGCAATGTTACAAAGTTAAAAAGCTGTGTTTTATTGAAAAATCATAAACTCGTCATTTTCAGACAGTCTGAAAATGACGAATTAAACAAAATCGAAGAAAAAAACAATTTGGGGGCGGCGATTCTGCGCAGTTTGCTCGAAAATGACATAAATACGCTCCCACATGCATGAACAACAAATTGGTTCTGGGGTATAGAAGGTTTGGTGAATATGTAAATTAATAGAGCTCTCGTGCGGGTGGTACCGGTGCGGGTGGGAACTCTGCAGAGACTCTGCTCCAGTGATCCCTTCCCCATTGAGCGGGTAAGGGGGAGCAGAGATGGGTATATATTTTGCAATGTTACAAAGTTAAAAAGCTGTGTTTTATTGAAAAATCATAAACTCGTCATTTTCAGACTGTCTGAAAATGACGAATTAAACAAAATCGAAGAAAAAAACAATTTGGGGGCGGCGATTCTGCGCAGTTTGCTCGAAAATGACATAAATACGCTCCCACATGCATGAACAACAAATTGGTTCTGGGGTATAGAACGTTTGGTGAATATGTAAATTAAATAGAGCTGTCGTGCGGGTGGTACCGGTGCGGGTGGGAACTCTGCAGAGACTCTGCTCCAGTGATCCCTTCCCCATTGAGCGGGTAAGGGGGAGCAGAGATGGGGGCTCTTTTATTAAACTGTATATATTTTGCAATGTTACAAAGTTAAAAAGCTGTGTTTTATTGAAAAATCATAAACTCGTCATTTTCAGACAATCCTGGACAAAATTGTTGGGACACTTTGCCGATTTTGCCGATTTTCGCATAGTGTCCCAAGCACTTTTGTCCAGGATGGTCTGAAAATGACGAATTAAACAAAATCGAAGAAAAAAACAATTTGGGGGCGGCGATTCTGCGCAGTTTGCTCGAAAATGACATAAATACGCTCCCACATGCATGAACAACAAATTGGTTCTGGGGTATAGAAGGTTTGGTGAATATGTAAATTAAATAGAGCTCTCGTGCGGGTGGTACCGGTGCGGGTGGGAACTCTGCAGAGACTCTGCTCCAGTGATCCCTTCCCCATTGAGGGGGTAAGGGGGAGCAGAGATGGGGGCTCTTTTATTAAACTGTATATATTTTGCAATGTTACAAAGTTGAAGAGCTGTGTTTTATTGAAAAATCATAAACTCGTCATTTTCAGACTGTCTGAAAATGACGAATTAAACAAAATCGAAGAAAAAAACAATTTGGGGGCGGCGATTCTGCGCAGTTTGCTCGAAAATGACATAAATACGCTCCCACATGCATGAACAACAAATTGGTTCTGGGGTATAGAAGGTTTGGTGAATATGTAAATTAAATAGAGCTCTCGTGCGGGTGGTACCGGTGCGGGTGGGAACTCTGCAGAGACTCTGCTCCAGTGATCCCTTCCCCATTGAGCGGGTAAGGGGGAGCAGAGATGGGGGCTCTTTTATTAAACTGTATATATTTTGCAATGTTACAAAGTTAAAAAGCTGTGTTTTATTGAAAAATCATAAACTCGTCATTTTCAGACATGTCTGAAAATGACGAATTAAACAAAATCGAAGAAAAACACAATTTGGGGGCGGCGATTCTGCGCAGTTTGCTCGAAAATGACATAAATACGCTCCCACATGCATGAACAACAAATTGGTTCTGGGGTATAGAAGGTTTGGTGAATATGTAAATTAAATAGAGCTCTCGTGCGGGTGGTACCGGTGCGGGTGGGAACTCTGCAGAGACTCTGCTCCAGTGATCCCTTCCGCATTGAGGGGGTAAGGGGGAGCAGAGATGGGGGCTCTTTTATTAAACTGTATATATTTTGCAATGTTACAAAGTTAAAAAGCTGTGTTTTATTGAAAAATCATAAACTCGTCATTTTCAGACAATCCTGGAGAAAGTTGTTGGGACAATTTGCCGATTTTGCCGATTTTCGCATAGTGTCCCAAGCACTTTTGTCCAGGATTGTCTGAAAATGACGAATTAAACAAAATCGAAGAAAAAAACAATTTGGGGGCGGCGATTCTGCGCAGTTTGCTCGAAAATGACATAAATACGCTCCCACATGCATGAACAACAAATTGGTTCTGGGGTATAGAAGGTTTGGTGAATATGTAAATTAAATAGAGCTGTCGTGCGGGTGGTACCGGTGCGGGTGGGAACTCTGCAGAGACTCTGCTCCAGTGATCCCTTCCGCATTGAGGGGGTAAGGGGGAGCAGAGATGGGGGCTCTTTTATTAAACTGTATATATTTTGCAATGTTACAAAGTTAAAAAGCTGTGTTTTATTGAAAAATCATAAACTCGTCATTTTCAGACAATCCTGGAGAAAATTGTTGGGACAATTTGCCGATTTTGCCGATTTTCGCATAGTGTCCCAAGCACTTTTGTCCAGGATTGTCTGAAAATGACGAATTAAACAAAATCGAAGAAAAAAACAATTTGGGGGCGGCGATTCTGCGCAGTTTGCTCGAAAATGACATAAATACGCTCCCACATGCATGAACAACAAATTGGTTCTGGGGTATAGAAGGTTTGGTGAATATGTAAATTAAATAGAGCTGTCGTGCGGGTGGTACCGGTGCGGGTGGGAACTCTGCAGAGACTCTGCTCCAGTGATCCCTTCCGCATTGAGGGGGTAAGGGGGAGCAGAGATGGGGGCTCTTTTATTAAACTGTATATATTTTGCAATGTTACAAAGTTAAAAAGCTGTGTTTTATTGAAAAATCATAAACTCGTCATTTTCAGACAATCCTGGAGAAAATTGTTGGGACAATTTGCCGATTTTGCCGATTTTCGCATAGTGTCCCAAGCACTTTTGTCCAGGATTGTCTGAAAATGACGAATTAAACAAAATCGAAGAAAAAAACAATTTGGGGGCGGCGATTCTGCGCAGTTTGCTCGAAAATGACATAAATACGCTCCCACATGCATGAACAACAAATTGGTTCTGGGGTATAGAAGGTTTGGTGAATATGTAAATTAAATAGAGCTGTCGTGCGGGTGGTACCGGTGCGGGTGGGAACTCTGCAGAGACTCTGCTCCAGTGATCCCTTCCGCATTGAGGGGGTAAGGGGGAGCAGAGATGGGGGCTCTTTTATTAAACTGTATATATTTTGCAATGTTACAAAGTTAAAAAGCTGTGTTTTATTGAAAACTCGTCATTTTCAGACAATTGAAAAAAATCATAAACTCGTCATTTTCAGACATGTCTGAAAATGAGACGAATTAAACAAAATCGAAGAAAAAAACAATTTGGGGGCGGCGATTCTGCGCAGTTTGCTCGAAAATGACATAAATACGCTCCCACATGCATGAACAACAAATTGGTTCTGGGGTATAGAAGGTTTGGTGAATATGTAAATTAAATAGAGCTCTCGTGCGGGTGGTACCGGTGCGGGTGGGAACTCTGCAGAGACTTAGCTCCAGTGATCCCTTCCGCATTGAGGGGTAAGGGGGAGCAGAGATGGGGGCTCTTTTATTAAACTGTATATATTTTGCAATGTTACAAAGTTAAAAAGCTGTGTTTTATTGAAAAATCATAAACTCGTCATTTTCAGACAATCCTGGACAAAATTGTTGGGACAATTTGCCGATTTTGCCGATTTTCGCAAGCACTTTTGTCCAGGATTGTCTGAAAATGACGAATTAAACAAAATCGAAGAAAAAAACAATTTGGGGGCGGCGATTCTGCGCAGTTTGATCGAAAATGACATAAATACGCTCCCACATGCATGAACAACAAATTGGTTCTGGGGTATAGAAGGTTTGGTGAATATGTAAATTAAATAGAGCTCTCGTGCGGGTGGTACCGGTGCGGGTGGGAACTCTGCAGAGACTCTGCTCCAGTGATCCCTTCCGCATTGAGGGGGTAAGGGGGAGCAGAGATGGGGGCTCTTTTATTAAACTGTATATATTTTGCAATGTTACAAAGTTAAAAAGCTGTGTTTTATTGAAAAATCATAAACTCGTCATTTTCAGACAATCCTGGACAAAATTGTTGGGACACTTTGCCGATTTTGCCGATTTTCGCATAGTGTCCCAAGCACTTTTCTCCAGGATTGTCTGAAAATGACGAATTAAACAAAATCGAAGAAAAAAACAATTTGGGGGCGGCGATTCTGCGCAGTTTGCTCGAAAATGACATAAATACGCTCCCACATGCATGAACAACAAATTGGTTCTGGGGTATAGAAGGTTTGGTGAATATGTAAATTAAATAGAGCTGTCGTGCGGGTGGTACCGGTGCGGGTGGGAACTCTGCAGAGACTCTGCTCCAGTGATCCCTTCCGCATTGAGGGGGTAAGGGGGAGCAGAGATGGGGGCTCTTTTATTAAACTGTATATATTTTGCAATGTTACAAAGTTAAAAAGCTGTGTTTTATTGAAAAATCATAAACTCGTCATTTTCAGACAATCCTGGAGAAAATTGTTGGGACAATTTGCCGATTTTGCCGATTTTCGCATAGTGTCCCAAGCACTTTTGTCCAGGATTGTCTGAAAATGACGAATTAAACAAAATCGAAGAAAAAAACAATTTGGGGGCGGCGATTCTGCGCAGTTTGCTCGAAAATGACATAAATACGCTCCCACATGCATGAACAACAAATTGGTTCTGGGGTATAGAAGGTTTGGTGAATATGTAAATTAAATAGAGCTCTCGTGCGGGTGGTACCGGTGCGGGTGGGAACTCTGCAGAGACTCTGCTCCAGTGATCCCTTCCGCATTGAGGGGGTAAGGGGGAGCAGAGATGGGGGCTCTTTTATTAAAACTGTATATATTTTGCAATGTTACAAAGTTAAAAAGCTGTGTTTTATTGAAAAAATCATAAACTCGTCATTTTCAGACAATCCTGGACAAAATTGTTGGGACAATTTGCCGATTTTGCCGATTTTCGCATAGTGTCCCAAGCACTTTTGTCCAGGATTGTCTGAAAATGACGAATTAAAACAAAATCGAAGAAAAAAAACAATTTGGGGGCGGCGATTCTGCGCAGTTTGCTCGAAAATGACATAAATACGCTCCCACATGCATGAACAACAAATTGGTTCTGGGGTATAGAAGGTTTGGTGAATATGTAAATTAAATAGAGCTGTCGTGCGGGTGGTACCGGTGCGGGTGGGAACTCTGCAGAGACTCTGCTCCAGTGATCCCTTCCGCATTGGATTCTGCGCAGTTTGCTCGAAAATGACATAAATACGCTCCCACATGCATGAACAACAAATTGGTTCTGGGGTATAGAAGGTTTGGTGAATATGTAAATTAAATAGAGCTCTCGTGCGGGTGGTACCGGTGCGGGTGGGAACTCTGCAGAGACTCTGCTCCAGTGATCCCTTCCGCATTGAGGGGGTAAGGGGAGCAGAGATGGGGGCTCTTTTATTAAACTGTATATATTTTGCAATGTTACAAAGTTAAAAAGCTGTGTTTTATTGAAAAATCATAAACTCGTCATTTTCAGACAATCCTGGACAAAATTGTTGGGACAATTTGCCGATTTTGCCGATTTTCGCATAGTGTCCCAAGCACTTTTGTCCAGGATTGTCTGAAAATGACGAATTAAACAAAATCGAAGAAAAAAACAATTTGGGGGCGGCGATTCTGCGCAGTTTGATCGAAAATGACATAAATACGCTCCCACATGCATGAACAACAAATTGGTTCTGGGTATAGAAGGTTTGGTGAATATGTAAATTAAATAGAGCTCTCGTGCGGGTGGTACCGGTGCGGGTGGGAACTCTGCAGAGACTCTGCTCCAGTGATCCCTTCCGCATTGAGGGGGTAAGGGGGAGCAGAGATGGGGGCTCTTTTATTAAACTGTATATATTTTGCAATGTTACAAAGTTAAAAAGCTGTGTTTTATTGAAAAATCATAAACTCGTCATTTTCAGACAATCCTGGAGAAAATTGTTGGGACAATTTGCCGATTTTGCCGATTTTCGCATAGTGTCCCAAGCACTTTTGTCCAGGATTGTCTGAAAATGACGAATTAAACAAAATCGAAGAAAAAAACAATTTGGGGGCGGCGATTCTGCGCAGTTTCCTCGAAAATGACATAAATACGCTCCCACATGCATGAACAACAAATTGGTTCTGGGGTATAGAAGGTTTGGTGAATATGTAAATTAAATAGAGCTGTCGTGCGGGTGGTACCGGTGCGGGTGGGAACTCTGCAGAGACTCTGCTCCAGTGATCCCTTCCGCATTGGATTCTGCGCAGTTTGCTCGAAAATGACATAAATACGCTCCCACATGCATGAACAACAAATTGGTTCTGGGGTATAGAAGGTTTGGTGAATATGTAAATTAAATAGAGCTCTCGTGCGGGTGGTACCGGTGCGGGTGGGAACTCTGCAGAGACTCTGCTCCAGTGATCCCTTCCGCATTGAGGGGGTAAGGGGGAGCAGAGATGGGGGCTCTTTTATTAAACTGTATATATTTTGCAATGTTACAAAGTTAAAAAGCTGTGTTTTATTGAAAAATCATAAACTCGTCATTTTCAGACAATCCTGGACAAAATTGTTGGGACAATTTGCCGATTTTGCCGATTTTCGCATAGTGTCCCAAGCACTTTTGTCCAGGATTGTCTGAAAATGACGAATTAAACAAAATCGAAGAAAAAAACAATTTGGGGGCGGCGATTCTGCGCAGTTTGCTCGAAAATGACATAAATACGCTCCCACATGCATGAACAACAAATTGGTTCTGGGGTATAGAAGGTTTGGTGAATATGTAAATTAAATAGAGCTGTCGTGCGGGTGGTACCGGTGCGGGTGGGAACTCTGCAGAGACTCTGCTCCAGTGATCCCTTCCGCATTGGATTCTGCGCAGTTTGCTCGAAAATGACATAAATACGCTCCCACATGCATGAACAACAAATTGGTTCTGGGGTATAGAAGGTTTGGTGAATATGTAAATTAAATAGAGCTCTCGTGCGGGTGGTACCGGTGCGGGTGGGAACTCTGCAGAGACTCTGCTCCAGTGATCCCTTCCGCATTGAGGGGGTAAGGGGGAGCAGAGATGGGGGCTCTTTTATTAAACTGTATATATTTTGCAATGTTACAAAGTTAAAAAGCTGTGTTTTATTGAAAAATCATAAACTCGTCATTTTCAGACAATCCTGGACAAAATTGTTGGGACAATTTGCCGATTTTGCCGATTTTCGCATAGTGTCCCAAGCACTTTTGTCCAGGATTGTCTGAAAATGACGAATTAAACAAAATCGAAGAAAAAAAACAATTTGGGGGCGGCGATTCTGCGCAGTTTGATCGAAAATGACATAAATACGCTCCCACATGCATGAACAACAAATTGGTTCTGGGGTATAGAAGGTTTGGTGAATATGTAAATTAAATAGAGCTCTCGTGCGGGTGGTACCGGTGCGGGTGGGAACTCTGCAGAGACTCTGCTCCAGTGATCCCTTCCGCATTGAGGGGGTAAGGGGGAGCAGAGATGGGGGCTCTTTTATTAAACTGTATATATTTTGCAATGTTACAAAGTTAAAAAGCTGTGTTTTATTGAAAAATCATAAACTCGTCATTTTCAGACAATCCTGGACAAAATTGTTGGGACAATTTGCCGATTTTGCCGATTTTCGCATAGTGTCCCAAGCACTTTTGTCCAGGATTGTCTGAAAATGACGAATTAAACAAAATCGAAGAAAAAAAACAATTTGGGGGCGGCGATTCTGCGCAGTTTGATCGAAAATGACATAAATACGCTCCCACATGCATGAACAACAAATTGGTTCTGGGGTATAGAAGGTTTGGTGAATATGTAAATTAAATAGAGCTCTCGTGCGGGTGGTACCGGTGCGGGTGGGAACTCTGCAGAGACTCTGCTCCAGTGATCCCTTCCGCATTGAGGGGGTAAGGGGGAGCAGAGATGGGGGCTCTTTTATTAAACTGTATATATTTTGCAAAGTTAAAAAGCTGTGTTTTATTGAAAAATCATAAACTCGTCATTTTCAGACAATCCTGGACAAAATTGTTGGGACAATTTGCCGATTTTGCCGATTTTCGCATAGTGTCCCAAGCACTTTTGTCCAGGATTGTCTGAAAATGACGAATTAAACAAAATCGAAGAAAAAAACAATTTGGGGGCGGCGATTCTGCGCAGTTTGCTCGAAAATGACATAAATACGCTCCCACATGCATGAACAACAAATTGGTTCTGGGGTATAGAAGGTTTGGTGAATATGTAAATTAAATAGAGCTGTCGTGCGGGTGGTACCGGTGCGGGTGGGAACTCTGCAGAGACTCTGCTCCAGTGATCCCTTCCGCATTGAGGGGGTAAGGGGGAGCAGAGATGGGGGCTCTTTTATTAAACTGTATATATTTTGCAATGTTACAAAGTTAAAAAGCTGTGTTTTATTGAAAAATCATAAACTCGTCATTTTCAGACAATCCTGGAGAAAATTGTTGGGACAATTTGCCGATTTTGCCGATTTTCGCATAGTGTCCCAAGCACTTTTGTCCAGGATTGTCTGAAAATGACGAATTAAACAAAATCGAAGAAAAAAACAATTTGGGGGCGGCGATTCTGCGCAGTTTGCTCGAAAATGACATAAATACGCTCCCACATGCATGAACAACAAATTGGTTCTGGGGTATAGAAGGTTTGGTGAATATGTAAATTAAATAGAGCTGTCGTGCGGGTGGTACCGGTGCGGGTGGGAACTCTGCAGAGACTCTGCTCCAGTGATCCCTTCCGCATTGGATTCTGCGCAGTTTGCTCGAAAATGACATAAATACGCTCCCACATGCATGAACAACAAATTGGTTCTGGGGTATAGAAGGTTTGGTGAATATGTAAATTAAATAGAGCTCTCGTGCGGGTGGTACCGGTGCGGGTGGGAACTCTGCAGAGACTCTGCTCCAGTGATCCCTTCCCCATTGAGGGGGTAAGGGGGAGCAGAGATGGGGGCTCTTTTATTAAACTGTATATATTTTGCAATGTTACAAAGTTAAAAAGCTGTGTTTTATTGAAAAATCATAAACTCGTCATTTTCAGACAATCCTGGACAAAATTGTTGGGACAATTTGCCGATTTTGCCGATTTTCGCATAGTGTCCCAAGCACTTTTGTCCAGGATTGTCTGAAAATGACGAATTAAACAAAATCGAAGAAAAAAACAATTTGGGGGCGGCGATTCTGCGCAGTTTGCTCGAAAATGACATAAATACGCTCCCACATGCATGAACAACAAATTGGTTCTGGGGTATAGAAGGTTTGGTGAATATGTAAATTAAATAGAGCTGTCGTGCGGGTGGTACCGGTGCGGGTGGGAACTCTGCAGAGACTCTGCTCCAGTGATCCCTTCCCCATTGAGGGGGTAAGGGGAGCAGAGATGGGGGCTCTTTTATTAAACTGTATATATTTTGCAATGTTACAAAGTTAAAAAGCTGTGTTTTATTGAAAAATCATAAACTCGTCATTTTCAGACATGTCTGAAAATGACGAATTAAACAAAATCGAAGAAAAAAAAACCAATTTGGGGGCGGCGATTCTGCGCAGTTTGCTCGAAAATGACATAAATACGCTCCCACATGCATGAACAACAAATTGGTTCTGGGGTATAGAAGGTTTGGTGAATATGTAAATTAAATAGAGCTCTCGTGCGGGTGGTACCGGTGCGGGTGGGAACTCTGCAGAGACTCTGCTCCAGTGATCCCTTCCCCATTGAGGGGGTAAGGGGGAGCAGAGATGGGGGCTCTTTTATTAAACTGTATATATTTTGCAATGTTACAAAGTTAAAAAGCTGTGTTTTATTGAAAAATCATAAACTCGTCATTTTCAGACAATCCTGGAGAAAATTGTTGGGACAATTTGCCGATTTTGCCGATTTTCGCATAGTGTCCCAAGCACTTTTGTCCAGGATTGTCTGAAAATGACGAATTAAACAAAATCGAAGAAAAAAACAATTTGGGGGCGGCGATTCTGCGCAGTTTGCTCGAAAATGACATAAATACGCTCCCACATGCATGAACAACAAATTGGTTCTGGGGTATAGAAGGTTTGGTGAATATGTAAATTAAATAGAGCTGTCGTGCGGGTGGTACCGGTGCGGGTGGGAACTCTGCAGAGACTCTGCTCCAGTGATCCCTTCCGCATTGGATTCTGCGCAGTTTGCTCGAAAATGACATAAATACGCTCCCACATGCATGAACAACAAATTGGTTCTGGGGTATAGAAGGTTTGGTGAATATGTAAATTAAATAGAGCTCTCGTGCGGGTGGTACCGGTGCGGGTGGGAACTCTGCAGAGACTCTGCTCCAGTGATCCCTTCCCCATTGAGGGGGTAAGGGGGAGCAGAGATGGGGGCTCTTTTATTAAACTGTATATATTTTGCAATGTTACAAAGTTAAAAAGCTGTGTTTTATTGAAAAATCATAAACTCGTCATTTTCAGACAATCCTGGACAAAATTGTTGGGACAATTTGCCGATTTTGCCGATTTTCGCATAGTGTCCCAAGCACTTTTGTCCAGGATTGTCTGAAAATGACGAATTAAACAAAATCGAAGAAAAAAAACAATTTGGGGGCGGCGATTCTGCGCAGTTTGCTCGAAAATGACATAAATACGCTCCCACATGCATGAACAACAAATTGGTTCTGGGGTATAGAAGGTTTGGTGAATATGTAAATTAAATAGAGCTGTCGTGCGGGTGGTACCGGTGCGGGTGGGAACTCTGCAGAGACTCTGCTCCAGTGATCCCTTCCGCATTGGATTCTGCGCAGTTTGCTCGAAAATGACATAAATACGCTCCCACATGCATGAACAACAAATTGGTTCCGGGGTATAGAAGGTTTGGTGAATATGTAAATTAAATAGAGCTCTCGTGCGGGTGGTACCGGTGCGGGTGGGAACTCTGCAGAGACTCTGCTCCAGTGATCCCTTCCCCATTGAGGGGGTAAGGGGGAGCAGAGATGGGGGCTCTTTTATTAAACTGTATATATTTTGCAATGTTACAAAGTTAAAAAGCTGTGTTTTATTGAAAAAATCATAAACTCGTCATTTTCAGACAATCCTGGACAAAATTGTTGGGACAATTTGCCGATTTTGCCGATTTTCGCATAGTGTCCCAAGCACTTTTGTCCAGGATTGTCTGAAAATGACGAATTAAACAAAATCGAAGAAAAAAACAATTTGGGGGCGGCGATTCTGCGCAGTTTGCTCGAAAATGACATAAATACGCTCCCACATGCATGAACAACAAATTGGTTCTGGGGTATAGAAGGTTTGGTGAATATGTAAATTAAATAGAGCTCTCGTGCGGGTGGTACCGGTGCGGGTGGGAACTCTGCAGAGACTCTGCTCCAGTGATCCCTTCCGCATTGAGGGGGTAAGGGGGAGCAGAGATGGGGGCTCTTTTATTAAACTGTATATATTTTGCAATGTTACAAAGTTAAAAAGCTGTGTTTTATTGAAAAATCATAAACTCGTCATTTTCAGACATTGTCTGAAAATGACGAATTAAACAAAATCGAAGAAAAAAACAATTTGGGGGCGGCGATTCTGCGCAGTTTGATCGAAAATGACATAAATACGCTCCCACATGCATGAACAACAAATTGGTTCTGGGGTATAGAAGGTTTGGTGAATATGTAAATTAAATAGAGCTGTCGTGCGGGTGGTACCGGTGCGGGTGGGAACTCTGCAGAGACTCTGCTCCAGTGATCCCTTCCGCATTGAGGGGGAAGGGGGAGCAGAGATGGGGGCTCTTTTATTAAACTGTATATATTTTGCAATGTTACAAAGTTAAAAAGCTGTGTTTTATTGAAAAATCATAAACTCGTCATTTTCAGACAATCCTGGAGAAAATTGTTGGGACAATTTGCCGATTTTGCCGATTTTCGCATAGTGTCCGAAGCACTTTTGTCCAGGATTGTCTGAAAATGACGAATTAAACAAAATCGAAGAAAAAAACAATTTGGGGGCGGCGATTCTGCGCAGTTTGCTCGAAAATGACATAAATACGCTCCCACATGCATGAACAACAAATTGGTTCTGGGGTATAGAAGGTTTGGTGAATATGTAAATTAAATAGAGCTCTCGTGCGGGTGGTACCGGTGCGGGTGGGAACTCTGCAGAGACTCTGCTCCAGTGATCCCTTCCGCATTGAGGGGGTAAGGGGGAGCAGAGATGGGGGCTCTTTTATTAAACTGTATATATTTTGCAATGTTACAAAGTTAAAAAGCTGTGTTTTTATTGAAAAATCATAAACTCGTCATTTTCAGACAATCCTGGAGAAAATTGTTGGGACACTTTGCCGATTTTGCCGATTTTCGCATAGTGTCCCAAGCACTTTTGTCCAGGATTGTCTGAAAATAACGAATTAAACAAAATCGAAGAAAAAAAACAATTTGGGGGCGGCGATTCTGCGCAGTTTGCTCGAAAATGACATAAATACGCTCCCACATGCATGAACAACAAATTGGTTCTGGGGTATAGAAGGTTTGGTGAATATGTAAATTAAATAGAGCTCTCGTGCGGGTGGTACCGGTGCGGGTGGGAACTCTGCAGAGACTCTGCTCCAGTGATCCCTTCCGCATTGAGGGGGTAAGGGGGAGCAGAGATGGGGGCTCTTTTATTAAACTGTATATATTTTGCAATGTTACAAAGTTAAAAAGCTGTGTTTTATTGAAAAATCATAAACTCGTCATTTTCAGACATTGTCTGAAAATGACGAATTAAACAAAATCGAAGAAAAAAACAATTTGGGGGCGGCGATTCTGCGCAGTTTGATCGAAAATGACATAAATACGCTCCCACATGCATGAACAACAAATTGGTTCTGGGGTATAGAAGGTTTGGTGAATATGTAAATTAAATAGAGCTCTCGTGCGGGTGGTACCGGTGCGGGTGGGAACTCTGCAGAGACTCTGCTCCAGTGATCCCTTCCGCATTGAGGGGGTAAGGGGGAGCAGAGATGGGGGCTCTTTTATTAAACTGTATATATTTTGCAATGTTACAAAGTTAAAAAGCTGTGTTTTATTGAAAAATCATAAACTCGTCATTTTCAGACATTGTCTGAAAATGACGAATTAAACAAAATCGAAGAAAAAAACAATTTGGGGGCGGCGATTCTGCGCAGTTTGATCGAAAATGACATAAATACGCTCCCACATGCATGAACAACAAATTGGTTCTGGGGTATAGAAGGTTTGGTGAATATGTAAATTAAATAGAGCTCTCGTGCGGGTGGTACCGGTGCGGGTGGGAACTCTGCAGAGACTCTGCTCCAGTGATCCCTTCCGCATTGAGGGGGTAAGGGGGAGCAGAGATGGGGGCTCTTTTATTAAACTGTATATATTTTGCAATGTTACAAAGTTAAAAAGCTGTGTTTTATTGAAAAATCATAAACTCGTCATTTTCAGACATTGTCTGAAAATGACGAATTAAACAAAATCGAAGAAAAAAACAATTTGGGGGGCGCGATTCTGCGCAGTTTGATCGAAAATGACATAAATACGCTCCCACATGCATGAACAACAAATTGGTTCTGGGGTATAGAAGGTTTGGTGAATATGTAAATTAAATAGAGCTCTCGTGCGGGTGGTACCGGTGCGGGTGGGAACTCTGCAGAGACTCTGCTCCAGTGATCCCTTCCGCATTGAGGGGGTAAGGGGGAGCAGAGATGGGGGCTCTTTTATTAAACTGTATATATTTTGCAATGTTACAAAGTTAAAAAGCTGTGTTTTATTGAAAAATCATAAACTCGTCATTTTCAGACATTGTCTGAAAATGACGAATTAAACAAAATCGAAGAAAAAAACAATTTGGGGGCGGCGATTCTGCGCAGTTTGATCGAAAATGACATAAATACGCTCCCACATGCATGAACAACAAATTGGTTCTGGGGTATAGAAGGTTTGGTGAATATGTAAATTAAATAGAGCTCTCGATGGGGGTGGTACCGGTGCGGGTGGGAACTCTGCAGAGACTCTGCTCCAGTGATCCCTTCCGCATTGAGGGGGTAAGGGGGAGCAGAGATGGGGGCTCTTTTATTAAACTGTATATATTTTGCAATGTTACAAAGTTAAAAAGCTGTGTTTTATTGAAAAATCATAAACTCGTCATTTTCAGACATTGTCTGAAAATGACGAATTAAACAAAATCGAAGAAAAAAACAATTTGGGGGCGGCGATTCTGCGCAGTTTGATCGAAAATGACATAAATACGCTCCCACATGCATGAACAACAAATTGGTTCTGGGGTATAGAAGGTTTGGTGAATATGTAAATTAAATAGAGCTCTCGTGCGGGTGGTACCGGTGCGGGTGGGAACTCTGCAGAGACTCTGCTCCAGTGATCCCTTCCGCATTGAGGGGGTAAGGGGGAGCAGAGATGGGGGCTCTTTTATTAAACTGTATATATTTTGCAATGTTACAAAGTTAAAAAGCTGTGTTTTATTGAAAAATCATAAACTCGTCATTTTCAGACATTGTCTGAAAATGACGAATTAAACAAAATCGAAGAAAAAAACAATTTGGGGGCGGCGATTCTGCGCAGTTTGATCGAAAATGACATAAATACGCTCCCACATGCATGAACAACAAATTGGTTCTGGGGTATAGAAGGTTTGGTGAATATGTAAATTAAATAGAGCTCTCGTGCGGGTGGTACCGGTGCGGGTGGGAACTCTGCAGAGACTCTGCTCCAGTGATCCCTTCCGCATTGAGGGGGTAAGGGGGAGCAGAGATGGGGGCTCTTTTATTAAACTGTATATATTTTGCAATGTTACAAAGTTAAAAAGCTGTGTTTTATTGAAAAATCATAAACTCGTCATTTTCAGACATTGTCTGAAAATGACGAATTAAACAAAATCGAAGAAAAAAACAATTTGGGGGCGGCGATTCTGCGCAGTTTGATCGAAAATGACATAAATACGCTCCCACATGCATGAACAACAAATTGGTTCTGGGGTATAGAAGGTTTGGTGAATATGTAAATTAAATAGAGCTCTCGTGCGGGTGGTACCGGTGCGGGTGGGAACTCTGCAGAGACTCTGCTCCAGTGATCCCTTCCCCATTGAGGGGGTAAGGGGGAGCAGAGATGGGGGCTCTTTTATTAAACTGTATATATTTTGCAATGTTACAAAGTTAAAAAGCTGTGTTTTATTGAAAAATCATAAACTCGTCATTTTCAGACATGTCTGAAAATGACGAATTAAACAAAATCGAAGAAAAAAACAATTTGGGGGCGGCGATTCTGCGCAGTTTGATCGAAAATGACATAAATACGCTCCCACATGCATGAACAACAAATTGGTTCTGGGGTATAGAAGGTTTGGTGAATATGTAAATTAAATAGAGCTCTCGTGCGGGTGGTACCGGTGCGGGTGGGAACTCTGCAGAGACTCTGCTCCAGTGATCCCTTCCGCATTGAGGGGGTAAGGGGGAGCAGAGATGGGGGCTCTTTTATTAAACTGTATATATTTTGCAATGTTACAAAGTTAAAAAGCTGTGTTTTATTGAAAAATCATAAACTCGTCATTTTCAGACATTGTCTGAAAATGACGAATTAAACAAAATCGAAGAAAAAAACAATTTGGGGGCGGCGATTCTGCGCAGTTTGATCGAAAATGACATAAATACGCTCCCACATGCATGAACAACAAATTGGTTCTGGGGTATAGAAGGTTTGGTGAATATGTAAATTAAATAGAGCTCTCGTGCGGGTGGTACCGGTGCGGGTGGGAACTCTGCAGAGACTCTGCTCCAGTGATCCCTTCCGCATTGAGGGGGTAAGGGGGAGCAGAGATGGGGGCTCTTTTATTAAACTGTATATATTTTGCAATGTTACAAAGTTAAAAAGCTGTGTTTTATTGAAAAATCATAAACTCGTCATTTTCAGACATTGTCTGAAAATGACGAATTAAACAAAATCGAAGAAAAAAACAATTTGGGGGCGGCGATTCTGCGCAGTTTGATCGAAAATGACATAAATACGCTCCCACATGCATGAACAACAAATTGGTTCTGGGGTATAGAAGGTTTGGTGAATATGTAAATTAAATAGAGCTCTCGTGCGGGTGGTACCGGTGCGGGTGGGAACTCTGCAGAGACTCTGCTCCAGTGATCCCTTCCGCATTGAGGGGGTAAGGGGGAGCAGAGATGGGGGCTCTTTTATTAAACTGTATATATTTTGCAATGTTACAAAGTTAAAAAGCTGTGTTTTATTGAAAAAATCATAAACTCGTCATTTTCAGACATTGTCTGAAAATGACGAATTAAACAAAATCGAAGAAAAAAACAATTTGGGGGCGGCGATTCTGCGCAGTTTGATCGAAAATGACATAAATACGCTCCCACATGCATGAACAACAAATTGGTTCTGGGGTATAGAAGGTTTGGTGAATATGTAAATTAAATAGAGCTCTCGTGCGGGTGGTACCGGTGCGGGTGGGAACTCTGCAGAGACTCTGCTCCAGTGATCCCTTCCGCATTGAGGGGGTAAGGGGGAGCAGAGATGGGGGCTCTTTTATTAAACTGTATATATTTTGCAATGTTACAAAGTTAAAAAGCTGTGTTTTATTGAAAAATCATAAACTCGTCATTTTCAGACATTGTCTGAAAATGACGAATTAAACAAAATCGAAGAAAAAAAACAATTTGGGGGCGGCGATTCTGCGCAGTTTGATCGAAAATGACATAAATACGCTCCCACATGCATGAACAACAAATTGGTTCTGGGGTATAGAAGGTTTGGTGAATATGTAAATTAAATAGAGCTCTCGTGCGGGTGGTACCGGTGCGGGTGGGAACTCTGCAGAGACTCTGCTCCAGTGATCCCTTCCCGCATTGAGGGGGTAAGGGGCAGCAGAGATGGGGGCTCTTTTATTAAACTGTATATATTTTGCAATGTTACAAAGTTAAAAAGCTGTGTTTTATTGAAAAATCATAAACTCGTCATTTTCAGACAATCCTGGACAAAATTGTTGGGACAATTTGCCGATTTTGCCGATTTTCGCATAGTGTCCCAAGCACTTTTGTCCAGGATTGTCTGAAAATGACGAATTAAACAAAATCGAAGAAAAAAACAATTTGGGGGCGGCGATTCTGCGCAGTTTGATCGAAAATGACATAAATACGCTCCCACATGCATGAACAACAAATTGGTTCTGGGGTATAGAAGGTTTGGTGAATATGTAAATTAAATAGAGCTCTCGTGCGGGTGGTACCGGTGCGGGTGGGAACTCTGCAGAGACTCTGCTCCAGTGATCCCTTCCGCATTGAGGGGGTAAGGGGGAGCAGAGATGGGGGCTCTTTTATTAAACTGTATATATTTTGCAATGTTACAAAGTTAAAAAGCTGTGTTTTATTGAAAAATCATAAACTCGTCATTTTCAGACAATCCTGGACAAAATTGTTGGGACAATTTGCCGATTTTGCCGATTTTCGCATAGTGTCCCAAGCACTTTTCTCCAGGATTGTCTGAAAATGACGAATTAAACAAAATCGAAGAAAAAAACAATTTGGGGGCGGCGATTCTGCGCAGTTTGCTCGAAAATGACATAAATACGCTCCCACATGCATGAACAACAAATTGGTTCTGGGGTATAGAAGGTTTGGTGAATATGTAAATTAAATAGAGCTCTCGTGCGGGTGGTACCGGTGCGGGTGGGAACTCTGCAGAGACTCTGCTCCAGTGATCCCTTCCCCATTGAGGGGGTAAGGGGGAGCAGAGATGGGGGCTCTTTTATTAAACTGTATATATTTTGCAATGTTACAAAGTTAAAAAGCTGTGTTTTATTGAAAAATCATAAACTCGTCATTTTCAGACATTGTCTGAAAATGACGAATTAAACAATAAATAAGAAAAAAACAATTTGGGGGCGGCGATTCTGCGCAGTTTGATCGAAAATGACATAAAATACGCTCCCACATGCATGAACAACAAATTGGTTCTGGGGTATAGAAGGTTTGGTGAATATGTAAATTAAATAGAGCTCTCGTGCGGGTGGTACCGGTGCGGGTGGGAACTCTGCAGAGACTCTGCTCCAGTGATCCCTTCCGCATTGAGGGGGTAAGGGGAGCAGAGATGGGGGCTCTTTTATTAAACTGTATATATTTTGCAATGTTACAAAGTTAAAAAGCTGTGTTTTATTGAAAAATCATAAACTCGTCATTTTCAGACAATCCTGGAGAAAATTGTTGGGACAATTTGCCGATTTTGCCGATTTTCGCATAGTGTCCCAAGCACTTTTGTCCAGGATTGTCTGAAAATGACGAATTAAACAAAATCGAAGAAAAAAACAATTTGGGGGCGGCGATTCTGCGCAGTTTTATCGAAAATGACATAAATACGCTCCCACATGCATGAACAACAAATTGGTTCTGGGGTATAGAAGGTTTGGTGAATATGTAAATTAAATAGAGCTCTCGTGCGGGTGGTACCGGTGCGGGTGGGAACTCTGCAGAGACTCTGCTCCAGTGATCCCTTCCGCATTGAGGGGGTAAGGGGGAGCAGAGATGGGGGCTCTTTTATTAAACTGTATATATTTTGCAATGTTACAAAGTTAAAAAGCTGTGTTTTATTGAAAAATCATAAACTCGTCATTTTCAGACATTGTCTGAAAATGACGAATTAAACAAAATCGAAGAAAAAAACAATTTGGGGGCGGCGATTCTGCGCAGTTTGATCGAAAATGACATAAATACGCTCCCACATGCATGAACAACAAATTGGTTCTGGGGTATAGAAGGTTTGGTGAATATGTAAATTAAATAGAGCTCTCGTGCGGGTGGTACCGGTGCGGGTGGGAACTCTGCAGAGACTCTGCTCCAGTGATCCCTTCCGCATTGAGGGGGTAAGGGGGAGCAGAGATGGGGGCTCTTTTATTAAACTGTATATATTTTGCAATGTTACAAAGTTAAAAAGCTGTGTTTTATTGAAAAATCATAAACTCGTCATTTTCAGACATTGTCTGAAAATGACGAATTAAACAAAATCGAAGAAAAAAACAATTTGGGGGCGGCGATTCTGCGCAGTTTGATCGAAAATGACATAAATACGCTCCCACATGCATGAACAACAAATTGGTTCTGGGGTATAGAAGGTTTGGTGAATATGTAAATTAAATAGAGCTCTCGTGCGGGTGGTACCGGTGCGGGTGGGAACTCTGCAGAGACTCTGCTCCAGTGATCCCTTCCCGCATTGAGGGGGTAAGGGGGAGCAGAGATGGGGGCTCTTTTATTAAACTGTATATATTTTGCAATGTTACAAAGTTAAAAAGCTGTGTTTTATTGAAAAATCATAAACTCGTCATTTTCAGACAATCCTGGACAAAATTGTTGGGACAATTTGCCGATTTTGCCGATTTTCGCATAGTGTCCCAAGCACTTTTGTCCAGGATTGTCTGAAAATGACGAATTAAACAAAATCGAAGAAAAAAACAATTTGGGGGCGGCGATTCTGCGCAGTTTGATCGAAAATGACATAAATACGCTCCCACATGCATGAACAACAAATTGGTTCTGGGGTATAGAAGGTTTGGTGAATATGTAAATTAAATAGAGCTCTCGTGCGTGTGGTACCGGTGCGGGTGGGAACTCTGCAGAGACTCTGCTCCAGTGATCCCTTCCGCATTGAGGGGGTAAGGGGAGCAGAGATGGGGGCTCTTTTATTAAACTGTATATATTTTGCAATGTTACAAAGTTAAAAAGCTGTGTTTTATTGAAAAATCATAAACTCGTCATTTTCAGACAATCCTGGACAAAATTGTTGGGACAATTTGCCGATTTTGCCGATTTTCGCATAGTGTCCCAAGCACTTTTGTCCAGGATTGTCTGAAAATGACGAATTAAACAAAATCGAAGAAAAAAAACAATTTGGGGGCGGCGATTCTGCGCAGTTTGATCGAAAATGACATAAATACGCTCCCACATGCATGAACAACAAATTGGTTCTGGGGTATAGAAGGTTTGGTGAATATGTAAATTAAATAGAGCTCTCGTGCGGGTGGTACCGGTGCGGGTGGGAACTCTGCAGAGACTCTGCTCCAGTGATCCCTTCCGCATTGAGGGGGTAAGGGGGAGCAGAGATGGGGGCTCTTTTATTAAACTGTATATATTTTGCAATGTTACAAAGTTAAAAAGCTGTGTTTTATTGAAAAATCATAAACTCGTCATTTTCAGACAATCCTGGAGAAAATTGTTGGGACACTTTGCCGATTTTGCCGATTTTCGCATAGTGTCCCAAGCACTTTTGTCCAGGATTGTCTGAAAATGACGAATTAAACAAAATCGAAGAAAAAAACAATTTGGGGGCGGCGATTCTGCGCAGTTTGATCGAAAATGACATAAATACGCTCCCACATGCATGAACAACAAATTGGTTCTGGGGTATAGAAGGTTTGGTGAATATGTAAATTAAATAGAGCTCTCGTGCGGGTGGTACCGGTGCGGGTGGGAACTCTGCAGAGACTCTGCTCCAGTGATCCCTTCCGCATTGAGGGGGTAAGGGGGAGCAGAGATGGGGGCTCTTTTATTAAACTGTATATATTTTGCAATGTTACAAAGTTAAAAAGCTGTGTTTTATTGAAAAATCATAAACTCGTCATTTTCAGACAATCCTGGACAAAATTGTTGGGACACTTTGCCGATTTTGCCGATTTTCGCATAGTGTCCCAAGCACTTTTGTCCAGGATTGATCCTGGACAAAATTGTTGGGACACTTTGCCGATTTTGCCGATTTTCGCATAGTGTCCCAAGCACTTTTGTCCAGGATTGTCTGAAAATGACGAATTAAACAAAATCGAAGAAAAAAACAATTTGGGGGCGGCGATTCTGCGCAGTTTGCTCGAAAATGACATAAATACGCTCCCACATGCATGAACAACAAATTGGTTCTGGGGTATAGAAGGTTTGGTGAATATGTAAATTAAATAGAGCTGTCGTGCGGGTGGTACCGGTGCGGGTGGGAACTCTGCAGAGACTCTGCTCCAGTGATCCCTTCCGCATTGGATTCTGCGCAGTTTGCTCGAAAATGACATAAATACGCTCCCACATGCATGAACAACAAATTGGTTCTGGGGTATAGAAGGTTTGGTGAATATGTAAATTAAATAGAGCTCTCGTGCGGGTGGTACCGGTGCGGGTGGGAACTCTGCAGAGACTCTGCTCCAGTGATCCCTTCCCCATTGAGGGGGTAAGGGGGAGCAGAGATGGGGGCTCTTTTATTAAACTGTATATATTTTGCAATGTTACAAAGTTTAAAAAGCTGTGTTTTATTGAAAAATCATAAACTCGTCATTTTCAGACATGTCCTGAAAAATGACGAATTAAACAAAAATCGAAGAAAAAAAAAACAATTTGGGGGCGGCGATTCTGCGCAGTTTGCTCGAAAATTGCATAAATACGCTCCCACATGCATGAACAACAAATTGGTTCTGGGGTATATAAGGTTTGGTGAATATGTAAATTAAATAGAGCTCTCGTTGCGGGTGGTACCGGTGCGGTGGGAACTCTGCAGAGACTCTGCTCCAGTGATCCCTTCCCCATTGAGGGGGTAAGGGGAGCAGAGATGGGGGCTCTTTTATTAAAACTGTATATATTTTGCAATGTTACAAAGTTAAAAAGCTGTGTTTTATTGAAAAATCATAAACTCGTCATTTTCAGACAATCCTGGAGAAAATTGTTGGGACAATTTGCCGATTTTGCCGATTTTCGCATAGTGTCCCAAGCACTTTTGTCCAGGATCAATCCTGGACAAAATTGTTGGGACAATTTGCCGATTTTGCCGATTTTCGCATAGTGTCCCAAGCACTTTTGTCCAGGATTGTCTGAAAATGACGAATTAAACAAAATCGAAGAAAAAAACAATTTGGGGGCGGCGATTCTGCGCAGTTTGCTCGAAAATGACATAAATACGCTCCCACATGCATGAACAACAAATTGGTTCTGGGGTATAGAAGGTTTGGTGAATATGTAAATTAAATAGAGCTGTCGTGCGGGTGGTACCGGTGCGGGTGGGAACTCTGCAGAGACTCTGCTCCAGTGATCCCTTCCGCATTGGATTCTGCGCAGTTTGCTCGAAAATGACATAAATACGCTCCCACATGCATGAACAACAAATTGGTTCTGGGGTATAGAAGGTTTGGTGAATATGTAAATTAAATAGAGCTCTCGTGCGGGTGGTACCGGTGCGGGTGGGAACTCTGCAGAGACTCTGCTCCAGTGATCCCTTCCGCATTGAGGGGGTAAGGGGGAGCAGAGATGGGGGCTCTTTTATTAAACTGTATATATTTTGCAATGTTACAAAGTTAAAAAGCTGTGTTTTATTGAAAAATCATAAACTCGTCATTTTCAGACAATCCTGGACAAAATTGTTGGGACAATTTGCCGATTTTGCCGATTTTCGCATAGTGTCCCAAGCACTTTTGTCCAGGATTGTCTGAAAATGACGAATTAAACAAAATCGAAGAAAAAAACAATTTTGGGGCGGCGATTCTGCGCAGTTTGCTCGAAAATGACATAAATACGCTCCCACATGCATGAACAACAAATTGGTTCTGGGGTATAGAAGGTTTGGTGAATATGTAAATTAAATAGAGCTGTCGTGCGGGTGGTACCGGTGCGGGTGGGAACTCTGCAGAGACTCTGCTCCAGTGATCCCTTCCGCATTGGATTCTGCGCAGTTTGCTCGAAAATGACATAAATACGCTCCCACATGCATGAACAACAAATTGGTTCTGGGGTATAGAAGGTTTGGTGAATATGTAAATTAAATAGAGCTCTCGTGCGGGTGGTACCGGTGCGGGTGGGAACTCTGCAGAGACTCTGCTCCAGTGATCCCTTCCGCATTGAGGGGGTAAGGGGGAGCAGAGATGGGGGCTCTTTTATTAAACTGTATATATTTTGCAATGTTACAAAGTTAAAAAGCTGTGTTTTATTGAAAAATCATAAACTCGTCATTTTCAGACAATCCTGGACAAAATTGTTGGGACAATTTGCCGATTTTGCCGATTTTCGCATAGTGTCCCAAGCACTTTTGTCCAGGATTGTCTGAAAATGACGAATTAAACAAAATCGAAGAAAAAAACAATTTGGGGGCGGCGATTCTGCGCAGTTTGCTCGAAAATGACATAAATACGCTCCCACATGCATGAACAACAAATTGGTTCTGGGGTATAGAAGGTTTGGTGAATATGTAAATTAAATAGAGCTGTCGTGCGGGTGGTACCGGTGCGGGTGGGAACTCTGCAGAGACTCTGCTCCAGTGATCCCTTCCGCATTGGATTCTGCGCAGTTTGCTCGAAAATGACATAAATACGCTCCCACATGCATGAACATGAACAACAAATTGGTTCTGGGGTATAGAAGGTTTGGTGAATATGTAAATTAAATAGAGCTCTCGTGCGGGTGGTACCGGTGCGGGTGGGAACTCTGCAGAGACTCTGCTCCAGTGATCCCTTCCGCATTGAGGGGGTAAGGGGGAGAAGAGATGGGGGCTCTTTTATTAAACTGTATATATTTTGCAATGTTACAAAGTTAAAAAGCTGTGTTTTATTGAAAAATCATAAACTCGTCATTTTCAGACAATCCTGGAGAAAATTGTTGGGACACTTTGCCGATTTTGCCGATTTTCGCATAGTGTCCCAAGCACTTTTGTCCAGGATTGTCTGAAAATGACGAATTAAACAAAATCGAAGAAAAAAACAATTTGGGGGCGGCGATTCTGCGCAGTTTGCTCGAAAATGACATAAATACGCTCCCACATGCATGAACAACAAATTGGTTCTGGGGTATAGAAGGTTTGGTGAATATGTAAATTAAATAGAGCTCTCGTGCGGGTGGTACCGGTGCGGGTGGGAACTCTGCAGAGACTCTGCTCCAGTGATCCCTTCCCCATTGAGGGGGTAAGGGGGAGCAGAGATGGGGGCTCTTTTATTAAACTGTATATATTTTGCAATGTTACAAAGTTGAAAAGCTGTGTTTTATTGAAAAATCATAAACTCGTCATTTTCAGACTGTCTGAAAATGACGAATTAAACAAAATCGAAGAAAAAAATAATTTGGGGGCGGCGATTCTGCGCAGTTTGCTCGAAAATGACATAAATACGCTCCCACATGCATGAACAACAAATTGGTTCTGGGGTATAGAAGGTTTGGTGAATATGTAAATTAAATAGAGCTCTCGTGCGGGTGGTACCGGTGCGGGTGGGAACTCTGCAGAGACTCTGCTCCAGTGATCCCTTCCGCATTGAGGGGGTAAGGGGGAGAAGAGATGGGGGCTCTTTTATTAAACTGTATATATTTTGCAATGTTACAAAGTTAAAAAGCTGTGTTTTATTGAAAAATCATAAACTCGTCATTTTCAGAATGTCTGAAAATGACGAATTAAACAAAATCGAAGAAAAAAACAATTTGGGGGCGGCGATTCTGCGCAGTTTGCTCGAAAATGACATAAATACGCTCCCACATGCATGAACAACAAATTGGTTCTGGGGTATAGAAGGTTTGGTGAATATGTAAATTAAATAGAGCTCTCGTGCGGGTGGTACCGGTGCGGGTGGGAACTCTGCAGAGACTCTGCTCCAGTGATCCCTTCCCCATTGAGGGGGTAAGGGGGAGCAGAGATGGGGGCTCTTTTATTAAACTGTATATATTTTGCAATGTTACAAAGTTAAAAAGCTGTGTTTTATTGAAAAATCATAAACTCGTCATTTTCAGACAATCCTGGACAAAATTGTTGGGACAATTTGCCGATTTTGCCGATTTTCGCATAGTGTCCCAAGCACTTTTGTCCAGGATTGTCTGAAAATGACGAATTAAACAAAATCGAAGAAAAAAACAATTTGGGGGCGGCGATTCTGCGCAGTTTGCTCGAAAATGACATAAATACGCTCCCACATGCATGAACAACAAATTGGTTCTGGGGTATAGAAGGTTTGGTGAATATGTAAATTAAATAGAGCTCTCGTGCGGGTGGTACCGGTGCGGGTGGGAACTCTGCAGAGACTCTGCTCCAGTGATCCCTTCCCCATTGAGGGGGTAAGGGGGAGCAGAGATGGGGGCTCTTTTATTAAACTGTATATATTTTGCAATGTTACAAAGTTAAAAAGCTGTGTTTTATTGAAAAATCATAAACTCGTCATTTTCAGACAATCCTGGACAAAATTGTTGGGACATTTTGCCGATTTTGCCGATTTTCGCATAGTGTCCCAAGCACTTTTGTCCAGGATTGTAGAAGATATACGTGGCATTTCTAATTGGTAGGTTTCAAGATATTTATATAACAGAAATTGCCCATGTGGGTAATTAACGAAAGCGAGTCAATTCGTTAATTATCAGAATTCGTTTATTTGATCTATCTTTAGTTACTTCAGTTACTGATTTTGTTGGTTATTAACGAAGGTGAGTCAATTCGTTAATTTGTTTATTGATCTATTATTAGTTACTTTAGTTACTGATTTCGTTTATAGATCAAGAAAATATATGTGGCATTTCTAATTGGGTATATTCCAGGACAACTATATAACGGAAATTGCACCCTCCAAACTAGCCATTTGTTATCCCTGTGGTAACTTTTCGGACACCTCTAGCTTAAAACTCGTAAGAGATAAAGGATCGATACGCCATGCTTTCACAGTTTGTATTGATACTGAAATCAAAATCAGGTGAGCTTTTACCCTTTTGTTCTACATGAGATTTCCGTTCTCATTGAGCTCGCCTTAGGACACCTGCGTTATCATTTGGCAGTAGTGCCGCCCCAGCCAAACTCCCAAACTGACAGTGTCTTCGACCCGGATCGACCAGCAGACTAGCGATCTTAAAACCAACATGTGGACGAGTAACGTCCAGTTCCGCTTCACCGAGTAAGTAAAAAAACGACGAGAGTAGTGGTATTTCACCGGCGGATTGCTCCTCCCACTTATTCTACACCTCTCGTGTTTTTTTTTCACAGAGTTAGACTAGAGTCAAGCTGAACAGGGTCTTCTTTCCCCGCTGTTGCCGCGAAGCCCGTTCCCTTGGCTGTGGTTTCGCTACATAGTGGATAGGAACAGTGGGAATCTCGTTAATCCATTCATGCGCGTCACTAATTAGATGACGAGGCATTTGCCTAGTGTGTGTAATACTTTATTAAATAAATAAATATTATTACAGATCTAGCCTAAGAAAGTAGGTCTCACTTTAAATTAATTTATTACACGAATTGGATTAGCAACATACATCCCTCAGTAAATGATCCATCATCATCATGGAAGCCTGTAGGTCGATCGTTTAAATGCTTTAAAAATATTAAATCCTCCTTCGAGACACATTGATAATAATGTTACATCAGCTGTAGTAAATCGTAAATCAAAAAGTCATACGATGGTGGAGCAATAACCCCCCTCCAATTAAAAGAGACAAAAGAGTACCTAACGTTGGTTTCTTGACATGACCTGGCCACCCAGGCAGAAATTTCATCATTGTTGTAATAGTTCACTTTCCTTTGATGTACGTCGAACAAGTTCGCATTATCGGAAGACACTGTAACGTCCACCACAAAGGCGACCTTCTGGTCCCTGTTATACAAAATAACATCGGGTCTTCGGATACCAGGTGTAGTTGCAATACTTGGTTCGACCATTGCTTCCCATTGCCGCTTGGTTGCCATTCTGACAATCATGACACAAAGGCGATCATGCCTTACGATTATTGCTCCCCATATTCTCTCACACAATTGTAGAATATGACCAAGCCCTTGAACTCGTCTGCAACAGTCACATTCAACAGATCTTGCTGGTCTACCTCGAGACTGGCGAAGTGCAGTGGGCATCAAGTTGCCACGAATCTTAATGGTGCCAACAAAGTTATAATCTTTCATCACTGAGGTGCCGTTAGTAACCCAGTTTTGGATTTTTCCAATCAGGTTCGCATCTTTCAAACCACGCCCGTCAACAGTGTTGTAAAGCTTCTCTCTAAAATACCTTTTCATATCTTCCTTACTGGCAATGGTTATGTTACCAACGATAACAGGTCTACACCACTTCCTTATAAGCTTCTGGAAATAGGCAGTTGGAATAACGGCACACATAGCTGGATCTTCAGAGTTTAACATACGTGAAATGCGGAAATTTTTAAGCAAAGGTATTTGGATAGCCAGAGATGTTAGGCCTAGCCTACCATCAAAAGCACTGGCATAAAAGAATGGTACAGCAGTGTCTTTTTGGAAGTTTAAGCCAACCTCGCACGGCCGCAGGTATAATTCGGTCTAAGTACTTAAGATGCTCTCGTGTAACTGATCCGAAGACAAGTTCATGATAAAGAGATGGTAAAATGTTTGTTCGTAGAATAAACAGGCGTTGTTGCGGCTTGAGCGGAGGTTTAGTTGCGTTCTTTAACATCCTCTCCACTTTCAATGTCATGTTGACTTTCGTACCGGTGCAAGAGATCTTTAAACCCAGGTACTTATACGTCTGGGAAACATTCATAGCAGGAATAACTTCATTGTCAACATAAAGATAAGGGTTCGGATTGACTACCCATTTCTTCTTCTTTCCGTCAACATCAATCCTAAGAGAGGCTGACTTCCCAAGTGGCCCGGCACTGATGGTAAGGCCCGAAGCTGCTAGATGATCTTCGGTAAGCTTAAGTTGTCTTGTAGCGCCTCTGGGGGAACTTCATAATAGCAAAACAATGTCGTCTGCAAACGCCAGCGTATTGATAATGGCACCATTTACTTCGACACCAAGCATTGGGTCTAAGTCACTTAAGGCCCAATCTATGACTGCGTTGAATAAGTGGACAGACATTGGGTCCCCTTGTTTCACTCCTTGGGATACGTTTATTCGCTCTCCGATTTCATCGCCGACTCGAATAACCGTGCTACTATCACAATAAAGTTCTCGTAAATAGTTCAAAAATGGACGTGGAACACCGAGGCATCGCGCCGCTATTATAAGATCGAATCGTGCGAGACAGAGTCGAAAGCTTTCTTTACATCAATGAAAGTAACGTTAAGTGGACGATTCTTCTCTTGGTGATATTTGATGATTGATCGAAGTAAAATGACATTATCGGCGACACCATCGCCTGAGCGGAAGGCTTTCTGTCGCACATTCATCGGGAGCTCCTGTTCCATTCTTGTTGCCATAATCTGATGGAAACATCGAATAATTAAGTATCAATGAAACGAGACTAAATGAAAATATTCCTGATGATGGTGTTAAAATCTGTGGCTATGATATCTTTCGAAAGGATAGAAATAGAGAAGGTGGCGGAGTAGCTCTTTACATTAAAACATCTCTAAATACAAATGTGCGACATGATTTAGTACCAGATGGTCTAGAAGCTATTTGTGTTGAAATAAAGAGAGTAAAGAGCAAACCACTTTTGATAGGAACCTGGTACCGACCGCCTAACAGTGTTATTGAGATAATGGACAAATTTGAATTATTTGTCCGCTCTCTTGATGAGGAATCCGTAGATTTCCATATTGTTGGCGATCTTAATTGTAATTTATTAGATTTAACAAAGAAGCCACATACAAAACGTCTTACTGAAATAATGGATATATACCAGTTGAAACAAATGATTCATCAACCAACCAGAGTAACAGAAAATACAGAATCACCGATTGATCTTTTCATTACTAACAATCCAGAAAAAATCTCAAACTCCGGGGTGGTTCCATTGGGAGTAAGTGATCACAACTTGATCTATGCCAGTATAAAAACAGCATTCAATAAACCACCATCAAAAGTAGCACACTCGAGGAATTTTAAAAATTACAGAAAAGCATATTTTTGTGGAGATCTTATGAATAAATTAAGTAATTTTGACTTTAAAAATGGATCTGATCCAAACATAATGTGGGATGAATGGAAAAACGTTTTTACTGGAACTGCTGACGATCATGCTCCCTTTAGAACCAGAAGAGTCAAAAGTACATACTCTCCCTGGTTGACGGATGATATTAAGAAAGAAATATTTCACCGTGATTATTTAAAGAAAAAATCCATACAAACAGGATCTATATATTATCACATAGCTTATAAAAAGTCTCGAAATAAAGTGAATAAAATTGTTTCCCAAACCAAAGCGGATTATTATTTAAAAAACATCATTCAACATAGAGGTAATTCAAAAGAATTGTGGAAAAATGTTAATCAATTAAGAGGGAAAGGTTCCAAAACAACAACAATATCTAGTTTACAGGTTGGGGGAGAGACGGTATCTACAGATTCTGAGATAGCTGAAACCCTCAACACTTACTTTGTAAATGTTGGACCCAGCCTCTCACAAGATTTATCAGCTGGTGATACATGTTTTGCTAATTATGTTTCACCAGCAAATAGCATATTTAATTTCAATGAAATTCCTTTGAGTGATGTTGTTAAGCTTTTGTCTAACATAAAATGTTCAAAGGCATCCGGCCCAGATAAAATATCAGCAAGACTTATAAAAGACTCTATAGAGGTAATAGCACCTTCATTAACTATTATCTTTAATTTTGTTATCTTTGTCCACTGGTATATTTCCTGATGATTGGAAAAATGCAAGAGTTTCTCCAATATATAAAACAGGAAATAAGACAGATCCTTCAAATTATAGACCAATATCTGTATTATCTGTGGTAGCTAAATTGTTTGAAAAACTGGTGTTTGATCAGATGAATCATTACTTAAATGAAAATGACATTTTAACTAATCATCAATTTGGCTTTCGAAAATCTCATTCAACTTTGATGTCACTTCTTAGTGCTACCAACAATTGGCTTTTGGATATTGACCGGGGCTTGATAAATGGAGTCCTGTTTCTTGATCTTAAGAAGGCATTCGATACGGTTGATCATCAGATACTACTTAATAAACTTGAATTATATGGCATTAAGGGAGTGGCTTTAGAATGGTTTACGTCGTATCTGACCTATCGAAAGCATTTTAAGTAAGCGCCGTCAATGGCTGCATGTCAATTTTTAGCTCCTGTAATCTTAGTTATTTTAACTGATATTCATTTGACTGTGTGATGTCTATACATGGTACAACTGTTTAAGCTTTCCTACAAGCTTTGTGTGGGTTCTTAAAAGTGGTTTACTCAGGAATACCTCATCTTTTACATCTGAAGTCCTTACTTGAAATCAAGTGTTTCCCTTGAGATGATGAGCACACGTGTTGTATACGGTTCTGCCTACATGCGATTCTTAAATCCTGTAAAGCGCCATAGAATTGCACCATCAATCTTCGTTTGTCTCAAAGCAAACGAAATTCTGAACTCTCAACGCTTAAATCGAGCAGGACGTAAAGTTAGATCTAGAATTCAAGGATTACAACATGTTGCTTCGACATATTCAACAAGCCGTGACCAGCGCATCAAGAGCAATTACCATTATAGAGGAGCAAATAAAAACAATATCACGCGGGTTCAAATGGGTAATAAGACTTTTACTAGTGTGCCGACAATTCTTCTTACGAATGCCTGCCACATATCGAATAAAATCGATGAGCTTCATACAGTGATTGATAACAACAACAGTGACCTGACTGTAATAACGGAGTCGTGGCTGACGAGTGATATTCCCAACTCCTGTGTTTCAGCCGGCTCAAATACCACAACATATCGTAAAGATCGAGTTCATCGGGCTGGTGGTGGCGTTGTGGCCTTTGTCAATAACAGCATACATACCAGTCGTTTGACCGACATTGAGAAAGAAGAATATGAGGTACTATGGTTATTATTGAGACCTAAGAGATTACCACGGCCATTTAGCTGCATAATTAATGCGAGCATTTACTTTCCTCCTGGGAAAACTAAAGCGGAACAAAAGGAAATGAATGAGTATCTCACCAGCTGCCTTGACCAGGCTCTTCTCACTCGTCCATCAGCTGGAATTATTATGTGTGGTGATCTGAACAAGATGGACACAGACACTGTGTGTCGACGGTTTAACTCGAGAAAATGTGTCCGCGCACCAACTCGCGGCGCCAACGTATTAGACCAGATTCTTACAAACATGCACACACTGTATGATGATGTTAAGCACCTACCACCATTAGGACACTCAGACCATCAGTGTCTAATTATGGAGGCAAAAGAACGTCCAAGGATACCCGCAATCACAAAGAAAATTCGCAAAATGACGCCCAGAAATTTTGCGGCGCTTTCTCTTGCACTAAATGGTGAGAACTGGAAAAGCACTATTGGATCTACTTCAGTTGATGACAAAGTTGCGATTTTTACCGATACTTTGACGAACATTCTTGACACCACAATGCCAATCAAAAGTATTCGCACACACCCATCGGACAAGCCATGGATGACTTTTCAGATTAAAACCGCCATCAAGAAACGGCAGCGAGCTTACACGAGGAATGATATGCTAAGTTATCAGGCGCTGTGCAGCGAAGTCGCAAGCCTTGTAGTCGCTGCAAAAGCTAAATATTACAAAAGCAAGGCAGCTGGTCACCGCAAAACGGACCCTGGCAGATGGTACAGAGAGATATTACTGCATTAACTGGGGCTTCTTCTCCCTCTTCTAACTTACTCCAGGTACCCTGTTCTGACGACCTGACAACAATTGCAGATAAACTACAAGAGGTATTTACATCTACATGGAATAATCTAACATCTACTGTCCCTGATGAATTACCTACTACACTACGTGTCTCACCTCCTCCTCTTCCCAGCATTGGCCAGGTTAAGTCCGTTCTCAAAAAGTTAAATCCTAAAAAATCCATTGGTAGTGACGGTATTCCTGCTTGGCTTTTAAAGAAATACCACGAGGAATTAGCTGTTGTCGTTCATGACATTGTCTCAGCTAGCATCGAGCAACGCACCTATCCAAAGCAATACAAGCATGCCTTGGTTAGCCCGGTTGCGAAGGTCCAACACCCGAAGTGCATTGATACCGATTATAGGCAGATATCAGTTCTTCCTCAGATGGCAAAGGTTCTGGAAAAAATCCAGCTACAATTAAACAGCAAAGATCTTGGAATACGTCATAATCAGCATGCATTTACCGAGAAACGGTCCACCGTCTCAGCCCTCGCGGATATTACTCAGTCTTGGTATGATTCAACAGACAATACACGTGCTGGCCGAAAGGGAGTACATGCCTTGTTTTTGGACTTTAGCAAGGCGTTTGACCGTGTTGATCACGGTATCTTACTTGCTAAACTAGCCTTAACTAATATCTGTACTGGCTTCTGGGAGTGGATTCGTGATTTTCTTAGCGACAGAACGCAGCAGGTGAGACTTCCTGGTGCAATCTCCAAGATCGCCGCATGCCCAGCTGGAGTACCACAAGGCTCGGTAATCTCACCATCCCTGTTCAGTGTCCATGTCAATGACCTGGAGGATGCTATTCCGCATGATATTAGGGACTGCATTGGTATTTGTAAGTATGCAGATGACTGCACCTCATACGAAGCCGTCTCGGCTAATCATCCAAGTCAAATGCAAGTGGTCCTTGACAGCGTACAGTCTTGGTCTCAAGAAAACAAGATGGTTTTAAATTCCACCAAAACCAAGGAAATGTGGATAAGTTTTAGGGATGTGCCAGCCCCAGATAACTTAATAATCGAGGGTAAACCACTGGAACGTGTAAGCAGCTTTAAGCTCCTGGGTGTTTTCTGCCAAGACGACCTTAAGTGGAACACTCATGTGCAAGAGACAATAAAGAAAGCTAATAAGAGACTTTTCCATCTACGTGAGAGCAGGAAGGCTTGCCTTCCATTAGAGGTTGGTATTACTATGTACTGCTCAAGAATAAGGCCCCTCCTGGAGTATGCTTCACCGATATAGAGTGGGCTACCAAGCTACTTGGAAAAGGAAATTGAACAAGTGCAAAAGAGAAGCCTGTCTATTATCGGAGTCCCAAAGAACACTTTGAAGAAGTTGAGTGTGAGACGGGATCTAGCCACTAAATGTGAGCTAGAACGTATCATATCAGACGAATTACACCCGTGTTATAAATATGTTCCTCCCTATAATGAGTGTAAATATAATCTGAGAAATAAGAGAAGATTGAATCCACCTCTATCAGGAACAGAGAGACATAAAAACAGTTTTATTCCACGTGCCATAAGCCTATTGAACGAATGAATGTATAGCTATTTTAGTCAATTGAATATGTTGTATATATATATCTCTAACTTATAATTTCTGCCTTGTATATATTTCTTCTTGTTTTAGAATTCTATTTCTGTATTAATACTTTGTAATACCATTTGTATATTTATTCTTAAAGATGGTAAATAAAGCTTATTATTAAGGTTAATAATGTAACTTCAAGTAATAAGAATATCAAATGTGGTGTGCCTCAAGGATCGAACTTAGGCCCCCTTCTTTTTTTACTATATATTAATGATCTTCCAAACTGCTTACATTATTCAATGCCTTCAATGTTTGCTGATGATACGAATATCACAGTAACAGGAGATAGTTCAGAAATGATTGAAACCAAATTGAATCTTGATTTATCAAAAATACACACATGGCTTGTATCCAATAAATTGGCATTAAATATTGCAAAAACAGAATATATGATTATTGGGTCTCGACATCATTTATCAAAGATAATAGAAGATCCCGACATTAATATAGGTGGGCAGAACATTAAAAGAGTACAATCTACCAAAAGCTTAGGGGTAGTAATTGATGAAAAACTAAACTGGGACAAACACATTGATAACATCAGCAAAAAAGCTTCGAAAGGTATTGGAGCCATAAAACTTATTAAACGTTATATACCTAAAGAAAATTTAACGGACATTTATAATGCACTGGTTAAACCACATTTTGACTACTGCTCATTGGTTTGGGATAATTGTAATGTGACATTACAACAAAAACTACAAAAGCTTCAAAACAGAGCAGCTAGAGTTCGAAGTTCGAAGGATATATTGCAGAAATTAAATTGGCAACCACTAAATTATTGTCGACTAGAACAATTACTTGTGTTGACTCACAGGATACTACAAAAGAATGCTCCTAAAGTTATAACTGAATTATTCAAAATTTCTGAAAATGAAATATATAATCTTCGAAGCAACAACAACATGCTGATGTTATCAAAACCCAGGACAAATGCAATGAAGCGCAGCTTTAGTTATAAAGCTGCAAAGGTCTGGAACACTCTGCCAATTGATTTTAAAAATACCGTTTTAACAGTTAATGCTTTTAAAAATAAATTAAGAGAGAACATGAATGACGAAAACAGTAAAATTTTATCACATTTAAGCTATTAACCATGTAATTAACCATGTAATCTATACTATAATTAAGTAATAACAGTATTTTATTGTATTTTAAATGTAATCTATATTATAATTAAGTAGTAACAGTATTTTATTGTATTTTTATTCTGTAAATAATTAGATATAGAGGTAGTTCTAATTTTAAATCACTGGATTTTAGCTATTGCACGGCCCTATGAAAAGCAACATTTTTTACTTTTTATACTTTTCAATGTTGATAGGCTACCGTGTCTAAAGAAATTTAAATAAATAAATAAATAAATAAACATCTCTCGCACAGCGAGAGCGGTTGGACCTATACAACCTCTGGACTCTGGCAAATTCGGCTTTACGTCGCGCGTGTGAGTTCCCAAAAGATCTAATTCGACACGGTGGTCGTGGAGGACGGGATGGAATTTCGTCTTCCGGTAGCCAGGCGTTCAAATCTTCATCGATCAACTCCTTCATTACTGGAGACACATTCCCTGGTGGAATATCTGGTACGCTAATGGGAACGGAATAAGGAAAACCAATTATCGACTCGCGTATGGATTGTCGCCACGTTATCTCAGATTCATCAATGGTTTCGGTCTCCTCGGAGTTAAGCGGAACTTCGATGTTCGATGGAACGCTCTCGGGATCATTCATGTTTACACTCGGGTTCGATGGGGCTTCGAGATCAGTTGGAACGTCAGGAACATTCTCCAATAAAATCTTAGTCAATATTTTTTGGTAGACAGTATTTGTTTTCCTTCGAACACCTTTGATACTTTCTACAGTACGCCACGGAAACAACTGGTGGAGGACTTGGTTGAGGTTTCGAACACCCTCATCACGTATGCGCAACTCCTCTCTTCCCAACATGACAAGCTCTTCTCTGTTCCAACGTGCTTTCACACGAGCAGTGGGAATATTCTCCTCATGATATTGGATGGGGTGTCGCAATCTACGATGCTGATTGAATCCACGCATGGTTCTAAAGACATTTTTACAGTCCACACAAACAGGTATCTCGTGAATAGCTGCTTCACCAATTCCATAAACGGTTGGGGCCGCAGCGGCAGCCCCATTATTATTAATTGTTGATTCTTCACCGTTATATAATATACCTCGCACCGGGTATAATAAAATCAAGATGTGTACTTAAATTCCACACCAAAAAAATAAAATCAAGATGTGTACTGACGACTCTCGCCACGAGAAGGCGCCCCACTTAAGAGAGTCATAGTTACTCCCGCCGTTTACCCGCGCTTGCGTGAATTACTTCACTTTGACATTCAGAGCACTGGGCAGAAATCACATTGCGTCAACACCGCTCACCAGCCATCGCAATGCTTTGTTGTAATTAAACAGTCGGATTCCCCTTGTCCGTTCCAGTTCTAAGTCGGTTGTTAATCGCATGCCGAATTGACCTGGCGATCACAGCTGAGTCCATCGACGTGAAGCCCCTATCCGATCCGGCCGAGCTTTAGATCCAACCCTTAGAGCCAATCCTTGTCCCGAAGTTACGGATCCATTTTGCCGACTTCCCTTACCTACATTGTTCTATCGACTAGAGGCTGCTCACCTTGGAGACCTGCTGCGGTGTGGTTATGAGTACGACCAGACAAGAAAATTAACAACTCCCCCGGATTTTCAAGGGCCGTCGAAGGCTCACCGGACCCCACAAGATCTGTGGAGCTTTACCGAACGTGAAACCCTATCTCCGGCTAAACCGATTCCAGGGTGACAGTCCGTTAAATAGAAGAGAGAACGCTTCCCGGGAGATTCGCCGACGTTTCCGAGTTCGTTTGCGTTACCGCTGTGGACCACAAGTGGCCATATCCCTGTTCTGGTTCGGGAATATTAACCCGATTCCCTTTCGATAGGCGGCCCCCGAAAGTGGGCGCTTTACAACGGAACTTTCCTCTGTCTTAGGATGGACTCGCCCATGTCCAACTGCTGTTCACATGGAACCTTTCTCCACTTCAGTCTTCAAAGTTCTCATTTGAATATTTGCTACTACCACCAAGATCTGCACCAGAGGACGTTTCACCCTGACTCGCGTCAAAGGCTGCGTCACGACCTCCGCGCCCTCCTACTCGTCGAAACTAGGGCATTTGCTCCGACGGTCGAGTATGGGTGCGACGAGTAGATAACCCCCCCGCCATCCACCGTCCAAAGGGATGCCGCCTCATTAATATTCAGCGTGACTCACGCACCGTGACTCACGCATGACTCACGCCTGTGACATGATTGGGCAAGATTGGAATAATTATAGTATACATGAGACTATATAAGCTCGGAGCTTAAATATATAAATAGGAAACTATACTCCAAAATGAATAACATAGTTGCGATTATAGATATGCATGGCTTCAACATTGAAAGAACATTTTATTGTAAGGAACTCGGAGTTCTTAAAATAGGTGAAAACGAAGGGCTATCTTTCTTCTTCGACATTGGTGTTTGGTGGTATGATTTAAGCGACCAAGATGAAAAGAATTGTCTCTATGTGAAAAAAACATATTCACAAACTTCCGCTGGGTGTACCACCCTGTTCTCAAGCTATTCCACTAAGTCAGCTTGAAAATATCGTAACGAAACTATACCAGCAAGTCCAAATCAACAAGTACTCAACAATAGCCTACAAAGGGGGGCATTACGAACGAGACCTGCTATCAAGGCTGAAAATCCCGTCTGTTAACCTAGAGAGTTTCGGCTGCCCCAAAGTCAAATATTTATTCGATGCCTTGGTGTGGATAGAGACCTGTGGAAACCACGAGGAGGTGAACGCATATCATCACTGCGCTAAAGTGGAGGTGGAAGCTTTTGGGCGCTGGTTATCTGACACAAAAGCAGCTCGCTGAGTCCATATCATTCTTCAAAAACGGTTCTTTTAAGAACCATCAAATCAGTAAAGAGTACAATGAAATAATCGGTGTATTGTATATATATATAATAAATCTCCTTGGGGGTTAACGCTTAGAACCTAAATATTCAAACAGAGTAAGTCATCTTAGTTAGAATCAATGCTAACTAAACCTTCGTTTATAAGTGAAGGAAGATAGAATGAGGAATCACTTCGAGAAGCTGAACTTAGGATACCTACGAATCAATCCGAAAAGCCGTGAGCTCAGAAAAAACATATTGGCACATAGCAATGAAAAGCTTATATATGAATATTATATTAGATATTTGGTTCGCTTTTGAATATTATATTAGATATTTGTGTCGCTTTTGTGATGTTTATACGTATAGGAACCGTATGAAGTTAAAAAGAGTCGCCTTGAATGGTAGCGAATCGTTATTGTACACTTAGAAGAACATTATTCGACAGCATCGTTGACCAAGCACTTTGAAAAATTACAGAGCTTGGTTAAATAAGTCGTCGCTATGATTTAGTATGTTATAAGATTCTCGCACGTGCAGAACACAAAAGGGAAAAGTCATTAAAATTACTAATGGCTAAAACATAACCGGATTTGCATATAAGTAGAATATTTAATTCATTTTAGGGGGGTGATCATGAGCTTTGGGGAATAATAAGGGGTATTAATGCATGGGCAAGTTTAGGCGAGGCGTTGGTGTAACCATGGAGAATGTACAGCGTCGCGTCGTCTCATAAGGCAGAATTCAAAGTATTCAGTTTAAAATATTTATTTCTTGGTCCAAAAAATCAAAGCATAGTCGAAAGTGTTATCGTATTTGAAGAAAACACAGTTAATTAACCTGTTGGAGACAGTCCTGTTGTTAGTTTGGCAAGCGAAGAGTGTGTAAATGATTCTAGCTTCCCCCTAACCTTAGCTGGATAGAGTAAATTATGCCTTCAACGAAGAAACCGTTCGGTAAGCTGTTCGAAAGATATTGAAACACTTTCTTTCAAAAGTTTGTATAAGCACTAATGTTTCTGTTTCGATTAAATGATTAACATATCTAAAACTGCTTAGTCTCTTCGTATAACATATCCCTTGACTGTTCGAATATCCGCTCGATATAAGCCTCGGGAAATCGTACTAGCGTAGATTCTCTTCTTTTCCTTCTTTTCTCCAGTTGCATATTAGCATAAATTGTTAACCAATATGATATTTTATCGTTACGATAAGAGTACCGTTTTTCAAATGTCTGCTTTTCATTCAGACACCAAGGCTCTATCACTTTGTCTTGACATAATATGACCATTTTCTGTAGTGTCTTTCTTTTCTTTAGTTTTAAGAGTGTATATGCTCAAGTAATTGTGTGTTTAAATCTTCGTCCCTGCGGTTTTCTATAAGCTGATGATCCCGTATGTAAAGTCGAAAGTTTATCGCTCGTCTCCATTCTTTATTTTCTTCTTCACTCATCATGAAGAAAAACACCGCAACAACTAAACCTTTGTTGACAACAAGCAGTAACCATTGATTACTAATACTTAGATTGAGGAGATGTCTTCGAAAGTTCCAAACAGTTGTGTAAACACGGAACGGTTTGCCGTACTCGTAAAGTCAATCGGGAATTCGCGAGTATGAGGAATTGAATTGAGAAACTGTAAGAACGTAAGGTACAGACGAAATATTATTTGTCTATAGAATGGCTGAGTGCAATGTTTAAGTCCATGTACACTATTGGTGTTAATGACTCATTAGCAATTTAAACAAAAGAACGTGTCTGGGCGAGTTTGGGCGACGTCAGAGCTTAGACAAAGAAATCCTAATTAATATCCTTATTCACGGCGTCGGTTTTCTCGGCGTATCATTTGCTTGCTATTTGCTGTTGGAGTAAGACCGCAGAGATGGAGGGTTTATATGAAAAATTGTTTTCAATGTTCGAAGCTATTTACAATGAAACTTTGTGGGAAGAATATTCGAAGCTTTGTCATGAAAAGTGCTACGGTTGTAGGACTAACCATCCTAGTCAGAAACAACACAGTTGCCTAACAGATGATGAGCAATGGAGATCGTGCTACGAAGAGACCAGGACAAACGTCGACGAACGTATCTGGATAGAGTTCAACGAAGCGATGCAGGCGTTGAAATTACGAAACCAAAGAGACAATAATAAATACTCTCAAGACGCTACAGAGACAATGGTTGAGCCGGTGGAAATTGACGACTCGCCAAATATTCTTTCTATATCTGTTCTGGTTAGCTGTCCATTAAAGTATCTGTACCAAGTAAAAGACACTGGTGTAAAATTTACGAGCACGATAAAGAATCCTCGGGAGGCTTACGAGGAGTATCTTCTTGAAAAGTCTAGAAACTTAACGACGAAAAGCAATCTCAACTATATGTGAACTAATGCTATATGTGTTATGAGAACATTATCGAGTTAATCCAAAGTTAAATTATGTTTTAAGTTAAATAAAATTTTATCGTCTTTGCAGCACTCACCTCGATGATTTCATTGCCCTGGTCGAGGTCTTTTTACACATTTTTTTGACGGTTTTGTTTTTGTCGTGTTGTCGACGGCTGCGTGATAACTTCGAAGCCATGTCAACATGAAGTTGATGTCGTCATCTCTTTTAATAAACAATTGTGCGAATTCATCCACCCAATCGTTCTCGCTCTCTTCCATTTCGTTGTCAAGTAGGTTCTTGTTGTTAGAGGATGTAGACATATCTTCGGTACACTCATCAAATACCATGTCTGTATCGGGGATTTCTTTGATTGTTTTTTTTTGGTATCGAACGGTCCAACCGTTCCACTCATTGCTTAGGATTACCAGTCCTCGTGGTATTTTTTCCATTTGTTTTTTTTCTTCACCCAGTATGAAGAACTCTTGCTCAGGGGATAGTTTGTTCAATTTCACTTTGTTTAAAAACGAAATGAAAGAAGAAAGGTGATCGAAACTCATCCCAAACGTTGTGTTCAACAAACACTTTTCCCAGGTTTTACTTATTGGGTAGGATTTACCCAACATAGATTTTCCGGTCAGCTTGTTGTGGTAAATACATTTCTGACTAAGATCCTTATACATTGCAAGGATGCGGTAGTTGTCTATTGGTTCAACTTTTGCTTTATTCCCACTCATGATAAAATTGTAAGACTAACTCGTAGATGAAAGGGTGAAAATGATGATGGTGTTGGTTGAGAATCGCTCCATATATGTATATACACACCGTGCAACTGAATTATCTTAAGCGACGAAAAATTAATCGAGTTTTTGCCATAACTTCGTTTTTATATTTCTTACACGAAAACGTTACACCGTTTTTTTTAAATAATATGATAAAAAATAGCTAAAAATAATAAGCACCTCCCGTTATTCTCAAAGGGTTTAAATTATTTTTCTTAAAGTGTAAAACAAAATTTATTTTTTTTCATGAGCATCGCACCATTGTGTTATCAATTCGTAATTTTGAAATATAACATTGCTCAACCATGTTGTAAAACACAATAGGAAAAAAATCGAGACATGGTGCATTTATATTTAAAAAATTTTTTATTTTTATTTAAAAAAATAAAAACTTCTCACAAGACAATCTTTCATTTTATGACATGTACAGCAATCTAACATAATGCCATTACATACGCATTTTTTCCCCCCGAGCCCGGGCGTAGGGCCGAAGGCCCGGAGCCCGGTGAGGGTGCTAATCTCGACACGCGTTGAGTAATTTTACACGCGTGTAGAAAAAGCAAGGAGGGGATTTTGAGTGATTTGAATATTTATATATTTAGTCCTTGGTAGGGTGTCACGCGTAAGAATTGTTGAATACTGGTGACTAGCCACGAAGTAAACTATAAAGTATAAACCCTCAAACAAATAGTATTTTGCTTTCGTTTATTTAAACGAAACGAAATGGAGCACGAAGAAAAGAAGGACGAAGAAAAGGATACAAACAACCCGTTTAATATATCTTGAAGAGAAACCAAGAAACCAAACGCCGTATGGTAAACCAAAACCCGATCTGAATTCCAGTGTTCAGTTGTAGTCACTCTGTGGTCAAATCATTTTAAAGTTAACGGTAGGATTCTTGTTGTTTTCAAGTTTTCGCTTAACCTAAACAATATACAGCTTCACGTTTTTGTGCTTTCCCTTTGCTCGTCCAAACCATAAATCAGCTTAACTTACCTTTATAAGCTTATGTAGATGTGATGTTTTTCATTGGCATTGCATGCACTTTATATTATCATAAAATACTCATGGGCTTTGGCGATTTTTTTGGTTGTATTTCCAAATTTTCGACTGAAACGTTGTCTGTTTAATACTTCTTTCTAGAATCCGATTCTACTGAATTGTTTTTTTTATCTCGGACTCTATTATAAATGTAATTTTTGAGCTGTTGACTTTTATTAAAGCTGGCTAAGAATAATCCCTTTTGAAACCTCCTAAAAACAATATAATTTTTACAACCAGAATTTAATAATGAAATCTAAAATTTGCTTTGATATGTTCAACTTTCATTAAATGATTTAAATCAGTTGTCATCCTATCCATAAATTCTATAATTATCCCAAGGTAATTTTATATGTTTTTTATATAGAGCGTTTTCACTCACGTGATCGGTGGCCCCATTGGGGTGGTGAAACAATACGAAATATGTGAATAAGAAAGAGCTAATTCCCATACCGTACACCAATATGGCCGCCATTTCATTGTTTTGGTACACCAATATGGCCGCCGTGAAGTCAGATGAAAACGCTTTATATCAGGAGTGCTTATTTTAATCAGGGTATGGGTGGGTGGGGGTGGGTGTGTTTCAAAAAGCATGTAAAAGCGGGAGAGGGGTTGTTGCGTTCATGTATTTCTAGTTACATCTATAAAGGTATCGTAATCGTTTATCATACATACTAATAGAGACAATAATTCATTCGTAAAAATGTACTTCTCCCCACAGTTCTCAATTAACATTTTCTCGAGATCATCCGTAGTTGGTGGTAGCGATGAAAAACAAGTTCGTCGACATTTCAATAACAAATTTGTAAATATAATGCGAGTGCTTGCAAGAAGGGTGTTGCATTTCTGATCCGCATATCCTGAACATTTAATCCTCGGATATCTCATAAACTTCCCAGTCCCTTGGTTGAAGATAAAAATGAAATTCAATATAGAATTGATCCTTGATGTTGTATTTAAAAAAGTTACAATCAATGTTTAGTTTATAAATGGGTTGATTTAGATCTAACTCGTTGCATCTCTCGGTTGCAGATCTTAGCGATAACATGACGTCACTTTGACCAAAATTTCGGTGACGGTAGACCATTCTTGCTGGAAAATTGACATCGTTTAAAGTGTTGTTGTTTGCTAGCATGATCACACATTAATACTTTTTTAAATTTCTTGGTGAGAATATATTCATGTTTGATGTCACGTGACTTAAAAGTATCCGTGCGAATAAATCATCTCAATTTGGTAATTAGCGTAAGGTTTTGGGTACAAAAGCTGCTTTTTTTGTTTTTCCCTGTTGTCCAAACGTGGCATATTCACCGGAAAATGTAATTTGTTGAATCAAAACAAGATCCTCGTCAAAACTTAAATCGTAATTTAAATCTGTAAACGTAATAGATTGGTTTATCATATTTGCCTCATGTTCATTTATAAGCTGTAAATCCTGGTGCGCCCAATATTTTTTATTACGTATGATCGATGCTGGATGAGAAAACATATATTTTTTAACACGAACGATACCAAACGATAATGCGTCAGAATGTTCGTCTTTTATATTTTTTACCAAATCAATATCGATCTCGTGTATTATTTTTCGTTTTGCCCAATCCACAAATTTGTAAAAGACAACAACTGAAATGATTTATTAGAATTTCGCGTTATTGCTCGCGACGTTTCATCCACAGTTAAAATTACACCTTTTTCCCAACTAGTCTCTCGAAAAATATAAATATTACTATGAGCACCATAATCGACTTTATCAGGAAAAAACCCAGCTGTATTTACATCGTGAAAATACAATTTTTCATTTTTTATAATTATTTTTTTACTCCTCGACATGGTTAAACGACAACACACTACAGCTGAATAAACTGACTCATCAAACTACCGTGTATTTTATTTTATTTTTTTACAATAATATTTTTTTATTTTTCTATTCGATAAGATGAGCTCATTATTTTGTCACATGTACACTGATTAGATTTAATTAGGCCACACATGCATTGTTCAGCTATTTCATGCCTAATTTTACTAAATTGCCAGAAATGAGTATACAAACAATGGGATAGTTCGTTTGTACACATAATTTTCGTGTTTCGTCTACTTCTTTATCAGATTTTCTCCAATTGTACACTGTAATTTCATATCGAATTTAACAGCATGAGTCAACTCGCGAACAACGCTATACATATCGTTTTGTATGTCACAATTTAAACAATCTATATTAAATCTACAATCTGAGAATAATTCATTGGGACACTAAAGCATCAATTAGCTTCCTTCTTGCTTATTTCACTATCGTGGGATAAATAACGTTGTTTTACCCCTCCCCACCCCCCCACCAATCAATGTTGATTTCCAGGGGATATTTCTGAGGCCTAGAAAACAAAAATTCTGTCGCAACGTTGATCGGAGGGGGAAGGGGAGGGCACATTTTAAAGTTAAATCGCGTGCGCACATAAGTCACTTGACATACGCTGTGTCCCAATGTAATTATTCCACGATTGTCTGAAAATATTCAATATAAATTAATTGAAATTACGCACTGCCAAAATAATAAATAACGGATAAAAAGCAAACGGTGGAACTAAAATTACACGGTGGAACTAAAATTACACGGCAGAATTATAAACGAATTATTTCAACATTTCAATGAACGAGCTTTCGCTGTTGCGAAGACCGCAACAATTGATCAAACGATCGCACGTCTACCTAACCGAATTGACTGTGTGATGAAAGGGAGTCAAACTAAACCCACACTCATTGGTTGTCAGTGGTTTACTTTTACTATCCGTGTCCACTTCAATTGTTCTAAATAAGCACAAAACAGTAGAAACTTGCGTTTTATTTGGCCCGCGTATTAAATGACAACCTAACAAAATAAGCGTAAAGACTGCATTTATAATTAGCTGTGCTATTATAATGGCTCCTGCACAGTACTCCATGCCTTTAGTGCGTATTTCCCGCATAAACACGTTCTAAATAACAACTGTCTCTATCACGCTTATGATACAGATAAAGTTCTATATGCTGGTAACATTGAGGTAGCAAAATACCTAACTTAAACCGTATTTTTAACAGTACTCCATCTACGGCATAAATAATATTATAATTAGATTATCTTTTAACTTATTACCACGAATTTGGTGGAGTACTGTTATTTATCTTAGTAAAAGGGTCTGGACAGCAATAATTCAGCGCTTACAGTGAAGATTAAGTAAATATCTATCACTTCAACAAAAAAACTGTCTAAAGAAGGCTCAGTTCTTTCGAATATAGACCTATTTTAGTGGAGTACTGTAGTGGAGTACTGTGCCGGTCAACCGATACGAACCGGAAACAATCGGAAAATTATTTCACTGATACTAATAGTCATCCCATAGTTGTTAATAGTAACCCTGACCTTCACTGAGTGTGTAATCAATTAAAATGTGACCCTGGTATTAATATTTATGACTTGCGCTTATTTCAGACAGTCTGAAAATATTCAATATAAATTAATTGAAATTACGCACTGCCAAAATAATAAATAACGGATAAAAAGCAAACGGTGGAACTAAGATTACACGGTGGAACTAAAATTACACGGCAGAATTATAAACGAATTATTTCAACATTTCAATGAACGAGCTTTCGCTGTTGCGAAGACCGCAACAATTGATCAAACGATCGCACGTCTACCTAACCGAATTGACTGTGTGATGAAAGGGAGTCAAACTAAACCCACACTCATAGGTTGTCAGTGGTTTACTTTTACTATCCGTGTCCACTTCAATTGTTCTAAATAAGCACAAAACAGTAGAAACTTGCGTTTTATTTGGCCCGCGTATTAAATGACAACCTAACAAAATAAGCGTAAAGACTGCATTTATAATTAGCTGTGCTATTATAATGGCTCCTGCACAGTACTCCATGCCTTTAGTGCGTATTTCCCGCATAAACACGTTCTAAATAACAACTGTCTCTATCACGCTTATGATACAGATAAAGTTCTATATGCTGGTAACATTGAGGTAGCAAAATACCTAACTTAAACCGTATTTTTAACAGTACTCCATCTACGGCATAAATAATATTATAATTAGATTATCTTTTAACTTATTACCACGAATTTGGTGGAGTACTGTTATTTATCTGAGTAAAAGGGTCTGGACAGCAATAATTCAGCGCTTACAGTGAAGATTAAGTAAATATCTATCACTTCAACAAAAAAACTGTCTAAAGAAGGCTCAGTTCTTTCGAATATAGACCTATTTTTGTGGAGTACTGTAGTGGAGTACTGTGCCGGTCAACCGATACGAACGGGAAACAATCGGAAAATTATTTCACTGATACTAATAGTCATCCCATAGTTGTTAATAGTAACCCTGACCTTCATTGAGTGTGTAATCAATTAAAATGTGACCCTGGTATTAATATTTATGACTTGCGCTTTTTCCACGATTGTCTGAAAATATTCAATATAAATTAATTGAAATTACGCACTGCCAAAATAATAAATAACGGATAAAAAGCAAACGGTGGAACTAAAATTACACGGTGGAACTAAAATTACACGGCAGAATTATAAACGAATTATTTCAACATTTCAATGAACGAGCTTTCGCTGTTGCGAAGACCGCAACAATTGATCAAACGATCGCACGTCTACCTAGCCGAATTGACTGTGTGATGAAAGGGAGTCAAACTAAACCCACACTCATAGCTTGTCAGTGGTTTACTTTTACTATCCGTGTCCACTTCAATTGTTCTAAATAAGCACAAAACAGTAGAAACTTGCGTTTTATTTGGCCCGCGTATTAAATGACAACCTAACAAAATAAGCGTAAAGACTGCATTTATAATTAGCTGTGCTATTATAATGGCTCCTGCACAGTACTCCATGCCTTTAGTGCGTATTTCCCGCATAAACACGTTCTAAATAACAACTGTCTCTATCACGCTTATGATACAGATAAAGTTCTATATGCTGGTAACATTGAGGTAGCAAAATACCTAACTTAAACCGTATTTTTAACAGTACTCCATCTACGGCATAAATAATATTATAATTAGATTATCTTTTAACTTATTACCACGAATTTGGTGGAGTACTGTTATTTATCTGAGTAAAAGGGTCTGGACAGCAATAATTCAGCGCTTACAGTGAAGATTAAGTAAATATCTATCACTTCAACAAAAAAACTGTCTAAAGAAGGCTCAGTTCTTTCGAATATAGACCTATTTTAGTGGAGTACTGTAGTGGAGTACTGTGCCGGTCAACCGATACGAACCGGAAACAATCGGAAAATTATTTCACTGATACTAATAGTCATCCCATAGTTGTTAATAGTAACCCTGACCTTCATTGAGTGTGTAATCAATTAAAATGTGACCCTGGTATTAATATTTATGACTTGCGCTTATTTCAGACAATCTGAGAATAATTCATTGGGACACTAAAGCATCAATTAGCTTCCTTCTTGCTTATTTCACTATCGTGGGATAAATAACGTTGTTTTACCCCTCCCCACCCCCCACCAATCAATGTTGATTTCCAGGGGATACTTCTGAGGCCTAGAAAACAAAAATTCTGTCGCAACGTTGATCGGAGGGGGAAGGGGAGGGCACATTTTAAAGTTAAATCGCGTGCGCACATAAGTCACTTGACATACGCTGTGTCCCAATGTAATTATTCCACGATTGTAGTATGATTATCCCGACATTTATTCTGAATATCATTACATTTTAACTTAGGAAGACACCACGTTTGCGTATTTGCATCATATACAGGAAAATAATTAATCGTAATTTGAATACGTACACTAGTGTCTTCTTCATATAATGATATCAAGTTTGTATTAATATGATATACATGATTGTTCGGTCTTTTGTATTTTGCCAGTTTTTCTATACTATCCAATTTCCATAAATAATAAACTCTCTTTTGTTCAAGTGAACTCGTGATGACAGTTAAACCCCTTGCAATACTTGAATTTTTTTAACATTGACGTTCAACAGTTTTAACATTTGTTCATCTTTTTCCCTTAATCTTTTGTATTCGTTTACTTCTTCTAGGGTTTGCTGTAGTGAACACTTTTTCGCTAACATCGCAACATTTCCGTCCTTCTTCCTCAGCGTAAAAACCTTGCGACTCATGTTGACTATCAGATACTAAATCGTACAATTTCTCACGCCTTTTATTATGCATGTCACTCATCATTCTGAAAATTCTCAATACCCAATTCATCCCGCCACAAAATAAGTAAAATAATCTAACACATTTTTCATACAATATTAGATTTCTTATATATATTTCTTTCATTTCTTTTCTTTTTTCGTCTATGTACAAAAGCGCATGATCAAACGGTCGCAAATCACAAATGGACGCAAAACGAAGTAGAAGTTTGATTTTATACAATCCAAAGGGGAGTTTTAAAATAAAATGTCTGAGATGTAAACTCGAAATAAAATCTCAACAAAAACAACGTCTGCTTAAATGTGAAATTTGTATGATCAACCTCGTTTTTTTGTAACTGGTGCTATTCACATGAATTTTATAGTGAAAAAGATCGTATTGAATTATGGCATGATACACAAGACAGTCGCTGCGTCAATCGAACAAATCACGGGTTTCCACAAGACAATAACTAAAAAACACATGGTCCATTGATAAAACAATTGTATTCATTTAAAAAAATTTCCTATTTACATCATAAAAAAAATTTGTAAGATATATATGAAATTAAATGTTTTTTTATATATGAAATTAAATGGGGGTTTTTTTAAAAAAAATTTCTTTTACCCCGGATGACCGCAGAGTGTCTTTCCCGCCCATTCTTGGTGCCTCGGCGGGAAGCTCCTCGCCTTCGCCTGCTCGGCGTGAATCTCACCAAAGTTGACGACATCCCTTGTCCGCCGAACATGGCGGGACGAACCCATCTCCACAATTTCACGCTCTTTCTTTGGTCGGGGCACCAAACCCGGTCCCTTTCCACCGTAACGACCCCATAGTAGTTTTTATAAATAGGTTTGATATACTTTGCATATTCACCCCATTTTGCCTTCCACATCTGTTGTAGAGCCATATCGTCGTTCATATTATTTTTTTCTTCTTTGTTTCTCCTATTTTTTCTTCAAATATTGGATTTTGTATGTGTTGGAATAGATTCTTCTTCGACTTTTATATCCGCGGTAAAAACACCACGTGTGCGTCACATCATGTGGACATCACATGGTTGACCTTGAAGTACATTCACTTTTCTAACCAAATTTGGTTGTAAGTGGTGAGCATGCAACACATTGGACCTTGTGCATGTGCATGTGCATGTACATGCGCGTCACATGTGTGAGCTTGAACACTCTAGCTAAATTTAGGGTGTAAAACACCATATGTGCATCCCGCTTGTTTTCATAACCATATTAAAGTGTAAATACCATATGCGTCACATTGGACCTTGAGCACTCTGTGGTTGTAAATCAATGTAAACACAAGTGTAAGATTAAGATTAGATTAAGTTAATAGGACGAAAACAACAAAGAATGTTAATTTGTTAGTAGATCGCACCACACATGAAACTTTCTTCACTATCAACAGGTGTTTTTTCCAGTGAATTATATTTGTGTTGATTATAGCTAGTGGAATGCGGGTGTGTATATGTCTTATAAATCAAATAAAAAAAATTTATTTCAGAATTCATATATTTTATCATTAAAGTCATAACCATATTAGGGTGTAAATTCCATATGCGTCACATTGGACCTTGAGCGCTCTGTGGGTGTAACTCAATGTAAACACAAGTGTAAGATTAAGATTAGATTAAGTTGGTAGGACGAAAACTACAAAGAATGTTAATTAGTTAGAACTGATCGCACCACACATGAAGCTTTCTTCCCTATCAACAGATGTTTTCTGATGTTTTAGATTTGTGTTGTGCATAGCTAGTGTGTATATGTCTTATAAATCAAATAAAAAAAACAAAATTATTTCAGAATTCATATATTTCATCATTAAAGTTATATACCCATTTATCGTCATCCTTTTCGATTACATGGGTATGGTTAAAATAATTGATATGTCCTGTTTGACTAAATGGGTACACATTTTCATATATAGGTTTGTCAGTATAACATGCCTTATAACAGGTATTGCAAAATAACAATCTTTTTTCCTTGTTATCAAATCTGTGATATCTATTAAACATACAACTACAAAATATTTTACTGATTTTACAGACATATTTTATAAATTTTCTCACATACAGCTTACATACAGAACAAGTGATCATTTCACGTAATATCTCTGAATACTCAAAAGAATCAAAACTTGTACAAATAAGTACTCTCTGTTTCATTTTCGATCATGTTCATAAATTCAGGAAAACTGCTTAGCCAGCTATATTTAAAAACATAAGTCAAACATTTCTTATCTTTAGTTTTAACCATTAGCTTATTTTGGCCTGGTTTACTACACTTTAATGGACATCCAATATGAAATAACTAATTGTTTGGTTCAACATAACTAGAGACAGTTATAAATTGCATGCTTAGGACGTGTATTTTTCCATATACATAAATATTGTCACGACAGCAAAATTCGTCTTTAAAAAGTATTAAATCGAATTGTTTTTGATTATCAGATCGTACATATATTCGACGAGACCATTCAACAGGAATTTCATACAACAAACTCATAGAATCAGTTTTCAACTTAACGACACAAGTACATTTACTGTTGTTCAGATTAAAAAATATTCCTTCGTAAGAAAATTCGTTGTCCGTATTATTCACATCTCGATGATCGTCCCACAATTTTTCCCATCCATGGTCATCTCATCATAACACTCATCGCTGCTATGGCTGAATTTTCCCTAACCATTATTCCTCGAGGTGTTGTTTTATGACTTTGTTAAATAAAATCGTGTCTCCCAAACGTTGAAAGATATAAGCCGTAAACACGATCACTTCATACTTTGAGCAACGGTATTGGTTTCTATTTCGTCGTGTGTGATAAGAACAACACTTCTCACCCAATTTATACGCTTGGCATAGTGTTTCATACTTGGATGCGCCGAAATTTTCCAAATTAGTACACAACACATTCAGTTTCGTGCAAACATTTCGTTCGTAGTTACCACCTTTAAATCCTATCACGCAATTACCTTTTTCTGTTAAAATCTTTAAAAATTCCATCACCTCTCCTTGTGTGTAATAGTTTGGGTTTTTTTTAGTATATAATTTTAATCCGTGAATATTGCGAACTTGATATTCAACACACTTTCGCTCGTATTCACGCAAATTAAAATAAGGTTTCAAATCTTCATTATATATTTGAAAACTGTATACCTTCAATGTGTGTAAATCGTAAATCGACACTTCACGATAATAACAATTCTTTCCGATTTGAAAAGATTCTATATCTAACACATGTGTATTTTACAATGTAGATTTTAATTTTTTATGTTCTTCGCTGGACAATTGATTATAATTTTTTGCGTAGACATTCGTTTGAAACGATCTAAAAATAATCGTGTCTATATTAAAAAAGATAATAAAATTATCCTCAAATCTTTCAAATTCTGTAAATACTTTGACCTTGAGAGTTCGTGATCAAATAAAAATAGATTTGTCAACATGACAATAATAAATTTCAATTTCTTTCTTTCTCTCTTTTCAAACCATCACGTGTACATTCACATATTATTTTATAATATAACCTAATCGTAACCCAGCACTCGAATATATGCCAAGGTGAAAAAAACCAAAAACTTATCATTGGTTAGTGTATAATTACGTACAAGCATTTCATTAAACGTATGAAGTTGTCCTTCAGCAGCATATCAATGAAATTTAATAGAGATTAGTAGTGTCAAAAGGCCGATCCTGGGACAATTTGCAAAACCATTTTAAAATGCTGTTCGCAACCCCCTCCTGAATCTTTCGACTTCCGATCCTGGGACAATTTTTGGACTTGGGTTGACTTCCGGTTTCGCAAAGGGTTTTGGGATTTTGGGGTTTGGGTTGACTTCTGGTTTGTTAAAATTTTTGACTTCCGGTTCTGGAATTTTTTACAAAATGATCGCCAAGTTTTTGGGACTTTTTAAATTGTTATTGATGGATTCCAAAACCCTAAAAAATAAGAATGCCTAGAACAAAATTAGTAAGAAAATCGGTCCAACATCTCCGCAGCAAAAACTGTTTTACATGTGGGGAAGAAGGGTGTAAATTTGAAACAAAGTCAGAGACAGCACTAAGGTTGCATAGAAAGGTTGTCCATGGAGAAAAAAAAATACAAATTTCGTGGGGTTGTACAAAATGTTTAAAATTATTTAAAACAGAAAAAGAACAAGTTAACCATTTAAAATTCCATATTAAAAAAATCAAAATATAAAATAATAATTTTAAAACCATTCCACAAAAAAATCTGTATTCTTATTTAATGCTTTGCAGAATACAAATTTTGAACTTAATCTACAAAGTTTTATAATGACCAATAGGAAGTGTTGAAATTTTGTCATCCAGTATAACTCTTTTGTCGTCCTCAGAATTTAGTGCTATCTTGTTGACATGAATGGTGTGGATGGTATGTTTTGTACTTCTAAAAGTGTTCATCCCTACTAGGAAGTTTTCCCCTGTAGACAAACAGTTGAGATAATAGTCAAATTTGATGTTGTTGTTGATGACAGCCTTTGCAACCCCTTTACACTTTTTGGTTTCCTTCTCCTCCCATAACCCAGTTACAGGATTTTTTTTTCTAGCCATTTTGATGGCATATGATTTAGGTCGTAAACCCACAAATTTTGATATTTGGTCAGCACCAGTTTCTGACTTCATCATTCCAAGGACTTTTTTGTTTTCTCTTTTGATGCCACTTGGGTGGTTTTCAGGGAAGTTTGAAGTGTCAAACATGGTTTTAACATCTGGCGAAATGTCTACAAAGAAGTCCTCAGTTTTAATTTCGTAGCACAAGGAATCTGTGTCTGTAAATAACAGCTTTGCCTTGTTCCCATATTTTGGTTTTATGTAGTTGTAGTTAAAATCGTACATGGTTATTTTGCTTTTGTCTAGTATAGCCGCCCCACAATATATTGGTTTGTTTAGTTTGACTCTGGTCTTCCTCATATGCACAGCTGCCAGGCAATCGGTAAATATACTGATGCCTTTGTAATTTGGTTTTTTTGCTAATTTTTCAACCTGATCAGCAAATGAAACCAGTCTGACGTCAATCCTGTTTCTGACATTTTCCATGGTCTTTCCAAATGGGGCATTATTCATAAGCTTGAAAAAGTCCTTTTCGAAGTCGTTCTTGGCTGCTGTTCTTAACTTTGTGTTAAGTTCGATGTATGGCTTCATCCAAGCTTTTTCTGTAAATGAAATTCCTCGATGGATTTTTGTTAATTTTAAACCATGCTCCAAAATCTGTTCAAGGGCTTCGTAGTGGACCACATAGTTTTTCTTATCATTTAAATTTGGTACCAACTTTTCAACCTTGTTGATCATCATTCTTTCTGCTGCAAAAGGCATTTCAGCGTGGAGATCATGCAGCTCCTTTGGGTACTCAAGATCCACTTCTAAAAAACAGCCCTTGCCTTCTGTTGTCAGATATTTTTTCCAGTTTGGCAACTCTTTTTCTGAAACCCATCCAAAACCACCAACTGGTAATGCTTCTGTCATTGGAACTCCGTACAAGTTGTTTTTGTCCAAATATGGAATGAAAACACTTTCTTTTTCTGGGTCATACTCATCCATGTACTTGTTGTTGGCTTCTGCATATCGATGAGTAATTGTAGAGATCCCACCACGAATGCCTTTTTCGATCATGAGATACATGTCGGGGTCTGTTAAAAGCTTCAACTTTTGACCCGTCATTTTCAACAAGGCATCCCAAGCCAGTCCAGGAGTTGTATAATGCCACATAGGGTCAAGTTTGTAAGTGTTTTTACACATCTTTCTGAAACTTTGAATGACGTCCGAGAGTCCCAACACATCGGTTTTTTGGTACAGTTCCATGTAATCTTTTAAAGTTTTACATCCAAACTTTTTCCAAACATTTTTGCCATGTTCGTAATCTTTAATGTCAACATTTTTACCTGTTAATCTGGAATGAAACTTTTCGTGTGGTGGAAGTTGTGGATAGTCCAACTTTTTCAAACTATCCAAAAACTCGTATGGGAACACTCCTTTTTGTTTTAACAGGTCCACATTTTCTTTCGGATGATCCTTGAAACCGTTTTCTGTGTAATGGAACTCGTCATTTGGTAAGTTTGACATTAATGTTGCCAAAGAACTTGACATGAATTTCAGCGAGTCCAAGAATCGTAACTCCAAAGGAACCCATTTTTTAACTGTTACCCCTTTGTCATTTTTTTTGAAACCACCATCCATCCAAAGTTTTTTGTTAACACTGATATACTCCTCTTCGGTTTTCGCAATACAACCAAGTTTTCCATTTGACAGTCCCAAATATTTTGCAATTAAATGACTATCATACCCACTAAAATTATGAAACAAAACAGGAATGTGTCTCGCACTTGTCATTGAGTAGTTGCAGTCGTTATGGGCGGCACCTCTGTACTTCCCATTTAAATGATCATGGTCCCTAACTTTGGATTTTGCAGTGTTTTTGCTTGCCTTCCAAAGACTTTTTGGATCCAAATCTTTATGTTTTTTGTTGACAAATTGACCACCACAAACATAACAAGTCGTTGCTTTCTGGAAATCCTTTTCATCATCAGCTGTCATTATAATTTTTTTTGGCTCTTTCAAATAGTTGTGCCAAATCTTTTTGGCTTCTTTTTCAAGACTCTCAACAAACATTTGACCAATATCTTGAAAATCATACTGCTTTGTGTAACCCACATATTTTCCAGGAAACACAGATGGGTCAGAGCAAATAATGTTGAAACCATAGCTGACTGGTATGTGTTCTTGGTACTTTTGTGTGTAACTTTTCCCTTCGTCGTTATCCCTGGTTTTCAAGGGTTTTAGCATACACTCAAAATCTGCCACTATGATGAAAGGCACATCCTGGGTTTTCTTAAAATCTTTGCCACCCCATCCCATGATGTTGTCAACACCTTCTTTTGGATATTCTTGAATTTGGGCGTCATGGGTTCTACAAATTTTCTCGTGCTCATTTAGAATTTCCTCTGTTTCGAAAGGGTTTAAACAAAAGTCGCAGAAGAACTTTTTGTGTTGGTGGTTATCATTTTGATTTGTTAGAAGTTTGCTTTTGTCCTTGATAGCACTGAAATGGTCATTCCACCAAAATAAGTTAACCCTCTTTTCATGGTCGGACCTGGATATTTGCATTTGGTAAACCTTTTTAATTTCATCATCATATGACAAAACATTTACGCCAATCCCATTGTTTTGTTCAAACTTGGATATTTCTTTAATTTTAACAGGAAATGACAGATCCCTGACGTCATATTCTTCCACCATTAATTTGATAGACAGTGGTAATGTTCCAAGTTTTTTGGCGTCTGGTTCTTCCTTTAAAGTTTGTGCGATGGCAACAGCATACAAAAAGCAGTACTCATCTCTGGTATTTTGTGGGTTAATGATTGCTTTTTTGTCCTTAATACATTTTGGTAATTCTTTAAATCTCTTACCATTTAAGGGTTTGTACTTTGTTATTGAGATGTGTAGAGATTCAACTGATCTTATGGACCATCCAGAACCCTTTTTCTGATGGGCTGCCAAATTTTCTAGCATTTCTTTTTTTGCTTCTTTGTATAGCTCCGTGACGTCTTCCTTGGTTGTCATTGGTTTCATATTAGAGGTAAAGTAGAAAAGATCCACTTCTTCAAGTCCTTCTACATAGTCGTAATGAACAAGTTTACAGATAAGAGTTGTTTTGACTTTTTTGGAATTTTCGATCCCATTAACAAGTTTTTCAACTCCTGCTGTTGTTTGTTCCAAAAACACTATTGGGTCTCTGTAATTTTGACCAGAGATTTCATACAGTGCCGCCTTTCCATTTGCAAAATCTTTGATCAGTATGGGCTTTGTTTGTCTGAGGTTTTTGTTGGCTTTGGTCTTCCTGTTGAAGATTTTTGTTAGTTTGTTACCCAAAACCTGTCTGGCTCTGGTAAGTTTTTTGTTGGTGCCCAACCACTTCTTGCCCCATTTGAGTTTGTCTTGTCGTGCTTCCTCTTGTCTAATCTCTCTCGCCCATTTTTGTGTTTCCTTTTTCTGTAATTTTTTATAAGTTTTTTGTTGAAACTTAATTAAGTCATCTTTTAACCTGTCTTGTTGATTAACAAGTTTTTGCTCATTCTTAAGTTCCTTTGCCTTTGCCTTTTCTTGAAGCATGGCAAGTCTTTCAGGTTTAAATGGCTTCATCTCCTTATCTCTCTGCAGCTGCCTTTGTTTTCTAAGGCGAGCATTTTCGCGAATTTTTAGTAATTTGGGATCATTAGTTTGTCTTGTCATTTATTATGGTATGAAAAAAAAATTCTTTAAACCAAAATTAAAAAAAACTTCATAAAAAAAATTCCTATCCAAAGTTGGATAGAAATCTTTGAAAAGAATGACAAGTTTACACAGATGATGCCAAAGTTTGTTTATGAAATCCTTAAAACCTTAGAAAACAGTATAGAGTCCTGTTTATGTATGTGGTTTTAAAAAAAAAATTTAACGACTTACGAACCATAATTTACCGTTGTACAAAACTTCCCTGTTTTTTTTAATGTAAAATGGGATGCAACTTGGGTTTTTGTTTAAACTTAAACCAGCTCTGTAAATACTTGGGAACTCTAGTTTTTCTCCATCTACAGAAGTAAATGTTATTTTAACTGGTGTTCTTATTACATTTCTGTGGTGTTTATCGAAAACTTCATTTTTTACCAATGGGATGCCGAGTCTTTCGCAAAGTGTTTCTGTGTTAAGACTATGAGAGCCTTTGACACCAAGTTTTTTACCTATTTGTCTAAGTTCTTTGAGTGATGGTTGCGGTAGTGTTTCTTCTCGTATTGTTTGTAGTCTTTTGTTTGCACTTGTTCGAAGTTGCATTCTTATTTGAAAAAGTTTTTTGAGTTCTTCTGGAGTTTTTGTATATGTTGTTGTCATTGTTTATTATAGTGGTTTTCTTTTAGAATAATTTCTTATTTTTTTATAAGAAATTTTTGTTTTTGGTATGGTTTTTACATGCGACTTACAGACCATAGTTTTCCATTGTACAAAACATTTTTTTTGTTTCTAACAATGCGGTCAATGGAAACAGAGTTGTTTTTCTTAAGAGCAGAAGCAGCCTCTCCCATACTTTCAAACTCTATTTTTTCATCTTCATCTTCCAGTGCTGTAAACAGAATTTTAACGGGTGTTATGTTTGGAAAATCTGGGTGACCTTTTCTTTGGTCAATGAATGGGATGTTAAGTATTTCGCAAAGTGTCTGTTTTGTTAGGCGGCATGGGTTTTTGATTCCTTTGTGTAAGGCCATGCTAGCTAGTATTTCTCGGGGTATGGGGGTTCCATACTTTTCATCCCGTTCTTCAAATGTTTTGTATAATTCTTTTTGTAAGATTTTTATTTTCTCGTTAAACTCTTCTTCGGTTTGGGGTGTTTCATTTTGTTTTTGAAACTTAATTGTTATTTCAGCAATAGGATTCATGTTTACTTTATTATATCTTTTAATTTTCTTTTTTGGATTCAATTTCAGAACATAAAAAAGTTTCAATAATAATGTTCATTTCTTACATTGTTGTGCACCCATCGATCTTTTTCCTTTTGAACCCACTTTTTCTCAAGGATTAAGTTTCTCCTTTCCATTCTCTGCCGTTGAATTTGTTGATACCAGTTTTGGATTTTTGTTATTATTGTCATCATTTATTTTATTTTCTGCTAAAGATTCCACAGATGACGATTTTTTGCAACTTGGAACCCTTGTGTAATTTTTGACTGTTTTGTTTGTCCACCCTATTTGAACATTGCCTTCCATTGTCAAATCTTCCTTACCAAAACTTAATCCAAACTGAAAACCTTTTTTGGTAATATGGTTTTTATTAAATTTTTCTTTTGGCTTTGACTTTGAATTTCCCATTTGTTTTATTTTTTCCTAACCTAACAAAAAATTAGGAAAACATAGCTAGCTTTGTAGAATACATGGTGGAACACTTAGTGAGAACAGTAAAAACTTTAGTAAAATTAACTCAACTGTTACTGGAATCAACAGAACTGCCACCACTGCTGTTTTCATTAGGATTTTCATTAGTTTGTACTGAAACATTTTTATTTAAAGGTTTCTTATCCCACACGTGTTTCGCAATAATTATGCCGCCCGTTAACAAACCAATCATTGGAATATATGGCGAAATTTTTCTGACCAGGGACCTAACGTCATCGCAGAAAAGTTTGTTTGATGATAATTCAGCATCCAGTTTTTCGTCATCTTGTACCAAATCCAGTTGCTCCAATAACTCTGAAAATTTGGTTACAAGGGTTTCGGTTAACAGAGAAGTTGTTTTGTCAAGTTGGGTTCTTTCATAATTTAGCTTAATTTTTTCAAGTTGGGTTATCGAAGCTTTTTTTAAATATGCTTCCGAATATTTGATCTCCTTTGCAAAGGATAGGCGGATTAAGTTTTCCCTAAGGGTCAAATCTTGTGGTTCGTCAGTTTTTTCGTCGTTCATTGTTACGTATTCTGTGTTCATTTATAGTAGTGTTTACTTTTTGTATCTTTTTTTGTACTCTGTGTAAACAAAATATGTCAAAGCTATTGCAAGGAACCACAGATTTTTCGCCAACCATGCCAATCCCTTTGCACCCCAAGACAAAGCAGTTGCCAATATACTTAAAATTGGTACCAATACAGGCCAAGCAGCTTTTGTAAGTTTTGCCAAGGCTTTTGCTAATGCTCCTGTCGCCTTTGCAGTTGTTACAACAGCAGCTTTTCCAGCTAGAACAACAGTTGTTATGATGCCTGCAATGGAAATGGCAATAGAGGCTGATACACCCATGTTTTCTTTTGCCCATTCTTTAAATTTTCCGAATCTGGTTAGGATATGCTTTTCCGCTATTTTTTCTGTTTCTTCCTCCACAGGTTTTATGTTTAACAGCAGTCTGTCTCGGTCGGCCTGTAGTGCAGATGCATCCCTTCCCATTCCATAAAGAATTTTTTTTTCTCGACCTTTCTCAGCCTTGTATAGGTCACTGTAAAGGTTTTTGTTGACCTTGGCTGCTTCCATGTTATCCTTAAGTAGTTTCAATTTTTCTGCGTTATCTAGGTGGGGGCTACTCATAATATCGTCAACATCTTTTAAAACACCACCAATGTTACCAAGGTTTGTATCCGTTTCTCCATCAGCAGTGGTAATACTGCTGTAAATAGCATCCCCCATCATTATTATTCTGTTCCGCAAATCATTTGAGACAGCCTTGCGAAGTGTTTCGGCTGCTTTCCGGCTGATTCCTAGTTTTTTTGCATAGTGCCCAGTTGCTTTTCCTGAAGCCTCCTCTGCCGCAACTTTTAATAAGTTTTGGAATTCATTAATTTTTTCCTGATATTCCCCCTCCCCTTCATTTGGTACAAACTTTCCGGTAGCGTTTTCAGACATAATTAGTATATCATCAAAAGTTATTCCAATTGGTTCTTTTGTTTCTCTGTTATATACTAGTTTACTTTTTTCTATTATTTTTTTACTTTCGAGTCCATCTGACATGATGACCGTTTGCCCAAAAACTTTTTTGATAAACTGTCTTCTTTTTATGGTACCCTCGAATTTTATGCGCCCTTTTATGTGGTTTTCTGCAATTTTTTGTGCTTTTTGTTCCTTAGCAGTTAGCTTTCTTTTTCCCTTACCTCTTATTTTGTCCAATCTTTTGGTTAACTCTTCCATATCTTCTTCGTCTAATTCGTATTTGTCGTCAGCATCGTAGTATTCTTCTTCTTCATCATCATCAACATTTGTATCTCTCGATCCAGTGGCTTCTTCTTCTTGTTGTCCACCTATATCATCCATTTCAGTATCATCTACAAAATTAGGATCAGCCATTGTTTGTCTATTTATTTATGTCTGTTCTCCAATAACTTTTACCAACTCCTCACCATAAAATTTTCCCATAATGTCCTCCTCCTTATCCCGAATTCTGTACATAACAGGAACTCCTCTGAAAACCGCTGACACAACAAAAATTTCATTAGTAAAATTTGGATCATAACCTTTTGCAAAGTTTTTTCTGTATTTTTGGATCCTGACATTGTCCCCAATTTTGAATTTTGGGTTTACTTGAGATTCTAATGGTGGGATCCCATACAGGGAAAGAAAAACTTTGGATTGGTTGATATCATTGACATCTTTGGGTTTCATTTTAATGGTGCTGTGGATTGTGTTGTTGTAACTTTTAACAAATTTGTCCAAACTATCTAACCACTTCTTGTTCCCTTTAAAAGTAAAAAATTTCCACATCCTGGTTTTCAGAGTTCTGTTGAATCTTTCCACAAGTGCAGCCTTTCTGTGGGATCTGGATGAAAAATATTCTATGTTTAGAGATTTCAAAAGAGTTTTTACTCCAACATTATAGAATTCCTTCCCTTTGTCAAACTGGACTGTTTCTGGATATTTACCAAATCTTTTCTTAAATTCTTCCAACATTTTGCTAACACCAGGCACCATAGCGACAGTACTTTTTCTATGGACAGGAACAGCGAAACCAAATCTTGACAAAATTTCAATACCTGTCAATATCCACTTTTGGTCATTATTTTCAGAACCAAATTTCGCCATATCCACCAAGTCCATTTGCATCTGGTCAGCAAGATTTTTAACGAATGTTTTTTGGTATTTTCTTGGTTTTCTAATAGGTTTGTGTAAAGTAAAAACTTTTTGGCTGTGTAACCACTCCTTAACTTGTTTTCGTGTTATTGAAGGATTTTCTTCAACAGCAGCTTTGTAAAGTTTTTCCATGGATTGGTAACCTGTTACAGGATTGTAGTAAATATCTCGTAACTCAAGATCAATGAGTAAAAGTTTATCTTCCATTTTATTTTGAGAGGGAAAACAAAATCCAAACTTCAATAAACAATGACAGAATTTAAAGAATGGCCAAAAGAGTGGGGAGTTTCTGGAACAGTCCAAAAATTTACCAAACAACCAAAGGCTTCTGTAAACATAAACACAATTACCATATTTGCAAATGAAAGAGAAAACTTCATTGTAAATTTGAATCCCATAGATTTGACATTCCAACAGCCAATGAAAATAAGGAACCCAACATTAAATGACTTTCTTACAATCCCATATTTTACAGCTATTGCTGCCAGTTATGTTGCAAGTTATTTGTGCGGTATTTCTAACAAACATTTCCAAAATAATTTTAAAAGATTTAGGTCTTCTTTTTTGACAAGTATTGTTAATTATCATTATGTTTTTCAGGTAAGAAGGTTTTTAAAACATCCTAACAAACTTAGAAGGTTTTTGACAGCAGATGTCATAAAAATTTTGCAACACAATCCCAACGATGTTTGGGTTAAAAAGATAAGCAACTCAACACAAAATGCAAAAGAATTTACACAAGACATGAAAGACCTTGGATATGAAGTCAGGTATGTAAATTTAACAAAAAGGAGTTATGGGAGAATCAACACATATGAGGAATTGGTGTCAGCTGGTTCAAGACATTCAGATGATTTTAAACATTTTGTACCTAAAGATTCCAATGGATTAACATTATTAGGTCAAAAGTTATTCCAACAATCCTTAGAATCTTTTGTTTACTGCGTTTTGGGAGCACAGGCAAAAACAAGGTGGGTTATTGTTGGCGAAGGTGCTAAAAGTTTACAAACACAAGAGGTGTTTAAAAAGTTAATGGAGGATACAATAGCACAGGATGACATTACTGTTTCCATTTCGAATATGAGAAGGGCCATTAAGTCTACAAATGTTGTTCTAAATTTTGCAATAAGCCCTGGTTTAATTTTGATCCCGTCAGACATGAGAATTCTTATTAACCCAATTAGTGGATTCAATAATGTTCTTACCCTTGCCACAACAAAAATGACTCTTGGACTCAACAGGAAGCTTAATGTTGGCAAACCTTTAAAAACCATTGACAAACCTTTTGTGGAACCTGTTAAAATTAGTGGAAGCAAATACAAACCAGGAATTTTTACTCCTGAAACCGTTGAGAAAAGCGATGTCAGATTACCAGAAGTTTTTGGGGCCTCAATTGGAACGGTTTTTTTAGTATTTAAAGGAATAGCGAGATTAATATAAAAGGAATGGAATATCAAAATTTAGATGTTTTTGGAAACCCAATTATTGAAATTAAAGAAAAACTTTCATTAAAAACTTTCAACAAAAGTCTTTTAGAACTCGAAACCTGTAAAGACAAAAGTAGTTGTTGTAAGGCAAAAAAGGATGAAATTGAAGGATTCATAATTTGTGGAAAATGTGGTTTGGTTTTGGAAAAGTTACATGGTTATAACCACAGAGTAGCAAACTTACCGCTCCCCCTTAAAAATTATGCCAAAATGTTTTGGAAACTGTTTCCAAAGGAAAAAAAGATTGTTGGGTACGAAATTATGAAATTTTTTTTTAAAACAAAAGATTATCTTAAATGTTTAGGTTTGGTTTCAGATAGAAATTATAGCATGAAATTCATTATGTTCATTATTATTGGAATTTGTCAAAGAGATGATCTTTTGAAAACCATTAAAAAACCAACTCTAGCAGAATTAAGAACATTTGACGAAATTAAATATATTTTAAATTATTCCCCCAGAGACAATGCTTACAGACCATACCAAACAGGGTTCAAAGTTTTTGGAACTGCTCTTAGTGTCGAAAATGTTTTGGAAATAGAAGAAATGAGTGGGATCAGAAAGTGCAAGGAGTATACAAAAATTATTAAAGAAGGGAAGAAATGAAATGTTAAAAATTTCATTAAAACTTTTGAAAACTTATAACAACAAATGTTATAAATTTTTACTAAATATTTACCAATATTTTTAATCCCTAGACAACAACCGCCAACAACCAACCAGCACCAGCCCCTAAAAGTGTAACAGTAATGGTCATATATTTTTCCATTTCCTCACTTGGTTGGTAATAATCTTCAAGTTTTGGTTCATTTTGGGTTTTTTCTTCTTCTTGAATTTCATGAAGTTCTTGGAAGGCTTTTGAAGTTACTTCCATGTCGTAATTTGCATTCCGAATTTCGTCTTGTAGTTCCCTGACTTTGTCCTTTCTTTTAATTTCATTCTCAAAAAACTTTTCTTTGTCTTTTTGAAGTTTTTCTGTTGCTAAATTATGTCTTTTAATTTCAGTCGCGTAACCGTGTTTGTTAAATGATTGAAACAAATATCCGGCACCAGCAAAGGCAACCGCGTTAAACAATCCTCCTGCTATCATTGATGCCATTTATTTAAAAAAAAGAAGTTTGGGATTGCAGTTCAAATTTTTTTGCCAAGTTTTGGGTTATGTTGGGATCCCCAAGTCTTTTCTCTATAATTTCTTTGGGTCCACATTTTTCGGTATATATCCTTTGTCCTGTGCCATTTTTACAGTAAACAATCCTCCAGCAACTGCAACACCAAGTTTTGCTGTTTCCTTAATACTTGCTGGCGCTGCTAAAGATTGTCCTGTTAGCTTTTTAACAACCATACTTACTCCAACAGCAGCAACTGTTATCAAAGCTGCTTCATATAGATCATTTATAACCTCGTTCTTATTCATTTATTAATATAGTAGAAAAAAATTATATTTGGAGTAAAAAAATTATAACATTTTTTTGTTATAAGTTTTCAGAAATTTTTGTTATAAGTTTTCAAAAAGTTTTCAAAAAATTTTCAAAATTTCAATTACTTTTACATAATTCTTTAAAGCAGCTATCAAATCATTTACAGCCACCTTTAAGTTTGTCAGGTTTTGGTTATTTTCTTTTTTTAAAGTTATTTTCAAATTTTTCATGTCTTTTAACACCCCTTTAATGGTTTCTAAATTTTGATCAATCATCTTTTTTATTGTAGTCTTAAATTTTTGGAAAGTTTCATGGAGTCTCATAATTCTGTGGACATAAAAAAATTTCAAGAAGAATGTCGCCAACATTATGATCAACTTTAAATTTAAGTTCATTGTAGACACCATTGTCTAACATAGCCTCGGAGTTGATGTTTGCAAATTTTTCCACTGATCCCTTCAATAATTGTTTTGTTGTAATTGGAAGAACTGCAGCTGTTCTATCCCGTTTTCCTGAAAATGATGTCCTAGTTCCATCAATCATCTCGCAAGATATACAGACAAACCTCATTCCAAGATTTATGTTAACTGTTTCTGGACTGACAAGGTTTGCTCCTCCCCTAATTACTGTTGTTTCTGGATATCCTAGCAAAGGACCAAGTTTATTTAGGTGGAGGTGTTGTGTTGGGTATAGTCTGATTTTACAACTGTAAGGAAGTAATTCTGACTTTATTTCGTTTTCCTTTAAAACCCTCATAATCATACCAACAGTCCAATAGCCATTGTCGAAACTAATTTTTTTTGATCCATGCTTAAGTTGGGCTCCATGCGTAAGTTGGGCTCGTTATGTTATTGTAATCCCAAAAAACTGTTGCATCTTTAACCATTAGTTTTGTATCTTCAATGATCAAAGGATCTTCAAATTTAATTGTTGTTTCTCCGTTTTTCAACAAAATTCTTAGGTTCCTCATTTATATTGACAAAAGATTTTCAAAAATTTATTAAGTTTTCCCCAAATGGTTCAACTATTTTGTGGTCATAGGGGTGGGTTAAATTGATCTCTAATTTTGAATATTTTTTTGATTTCAATGTTTCTTTTATTTTTTTCTCTTCCTCTTTTGGTATGTCTAAATAATCATCTAAAATAACCTGCATATCCTTTTTATTTGGATTGTAAAATGTAACCAGTTTTGAAATATTTTCTCGATATGGTTTCGCAATGCTTGTCAACTGCTGGGTAACAACTATTGTACTAATATTCATATGTCTGGCACCAAAACCAAGTTTTACCAACTCACTGGTTCTGTTTTTTACACTCTGTCCAGAAGCACAGTCATCAAGGATAATCAAACTTGGGGTTCCTTTACAATAATCAACAACATATTTTAAAAAATCTTCAGACTCATCTTGATTGCAAGGGATGACGAAGAATCTTGGATCATGTAGGTGTTCCCATTCCAAATATGTTTTGTTCCATACAAATGTGGGGCATATTAAAAATATGTTTTCAAATTTTTTTTTATAATTTTCAACTAAATTTTTTAGTAAGTAATGAGTTTTTCCACAACTCGTCATTCCAACAATAATCATATTAAATGGTTTTGGGTCTTCGTTTTCCATTTTATTTTGGAAAGTTTTTATCAAAAGTTTTTACCATGTGTTACCAAATTTTTCGTCATAAGGTTACCAACATTTTTTAATAATTAACACTCTGGAATGCTCCTCCTTGGACTTTCAATAAGCCATCTGAGAGAATGAAAACATGGCACCTGAGATCTGTTGCTGTCGCCTTTTTCTTGATTTCCAACATAATCCCAGATTGTGTTGTCAAAAGTTTGGTACCATCTCCATACACAGCATTGTCATTAATTGACCGAAGATCCACAACAAGTGCAAACTGGTTTTCTGTAAAAAATTCATCAGCTTGAATGGTGGGATAATTTGTTTGTCTGAAAAGTCTTTCGGCCTCTTCAAACAATCTTCGTTTTGGGATGCCTTGGGAGTAAATGCTGTTTGGGACTCCTTCAATGGTAATTTTGACCCTTTCAATGTTTGGATACACAAATTCTTCAGATCCACTTCTTGTTGCTTTTGTAAACAACATTACAACCGCCTTCATGCTTTTTCTTGGCAGATTGATGGTCTCGTTAATTAATGTTGAAGCTGCAGCCCATGGTGTGGTTTTCATTAGGGTTACATGTTCAAAGGAAAGTGCACGACCTGCTTGGTATGATGATTCAATCTCCTGGACCAAGGCAAAGTTGGTAATGGTTTCATACTCCAACTCGATATTTTCCAAAGAATAGCCAGCCACAGATTGACTACTTTGAGCCTTCATGATGGCGGTAGCTTTTGGTAATGTAATGATATATTGCAAGTCATTCGCCATACTGTGGGGTGCATAAAGACCATGATCCTTTAAAATCTTGTCCAACTTGATCCTCTGTTTTGTTCCATATACAGCTGCATATGTGTCAGAAGAGGCATCGTCGGATTTCGAGATGAGTTTTCTTTGGTTTTCTGTTGCGATACCATCTTCGATCATGTTGGCTCTTTCATGCTTATCCATCCACAAGTCCTTATATGTCCCCAAAAGACTTTCTCCTGTGTTGTCGTAAACTTTTTCTCCTGCAAACCTGACTTCCAAACGTTCTTGGAGTTGTTTCGCAAGGTTGTTGTTAAACCACGACTTTGTGTTTTTGTTTTTGAAGTCGAACAGGAGGAACATTTTGTCAGGAACTAATGTTGTTCCTGGTTTGAGTTTTGGGATGTGGATGTAAATTACTTCTCCCTCATTAGCAGAATTGGGGTTGAAAGTAATTACATTTCGGGCTCGTTCCCCAGTTATTGAACTTCTGTGTAACCGGTTATAACCGGGTTCTAATTCAACTTCTCTCTCTGTATTCATTTATTATAATATATTGGTAAAAAATTTATAACATTATTTTGTAAAGTTTTAATAGTTATTGAAAAATTCATCTTCATCTTCAAAATCTTCTTCAAAATCATCAGGCATCAAAACATCAAAATCTGCCCATAAATGATAACAATGGTTTTCGTTATAGTTTCTAATGTCGTATTTACTGTATAGTAACCAAAGTTTGTATCCTTCATAACTTCCTTTTGAAATTAGATAAATTAGTTTTCCAATATTAAACCAGTTTTTACTCCCAAAGGCACATTCTGTTGCATAAGAGGTAACAATCATTTATTGAATTTCTTTCCAATTGTGGAAAGAATTTCATTTTAAAAATTTAAAGATCATATTTCGAAAGATCTTTGAAAACTGTTTTTGACTTGTTAACTTTTTCTTCTGGCTCTTTTTTCCATTTGGAGTAAGTAATGTAAGTGGTAATTAAGGCTGCTATTGTCCCAATTATTGCACAAGATGTTGAAATACTTGTTTCATTTTTGACTTCTGGTTCTTCCTCTCTCTCCTTTTCCATCCTGGCTTTTTTTCTTAGTTTTGCTTCCTTACTTATTGCAGCAAGTTTTTTACCTTGTGCGACTCTTTTGGGATTTTTAACATGGACAGGAGGAGGAGTTTTTGTAATGGTTTGCTCATGTTTTTCCTCCTGTTTTTGTTCTGGTTCTGGTTTTTGTTCTTGTTCCATTTATTATGGTTTTGTTGGATTTGTTTGGTAGCTAGTTGTTAAGCTAGTTGATAAGCTAGTTGAAATTTGTTTGAAAAGCTAGTTGAAATTTGTTCAAACAGCTTTTAAATATTTTTTTAAAGTTACTGTTCGCTTTTCCTTTTTCTTATTAGGAATCAAACTCGCATAATGAATTAGTGTCCCTAATGAAAAACTGGTTACAGCAGGGTTTTCCCAAAATTTATCGCACTCACTTTCGTCATATTTTTCAGGACATTTTTGGGAAAATAGGTGCCAAAGATTTTTCCCATATTCTTCTCCATGGGTTTCGTTGTACAGTGCAAAACCAACAGACCTCCACTTTGTGTAATCTTCTGCGACATTATCTGGAATCTGTTCAATATAATCCTTTAATTCTTTTTCATCTTTTTGTTTGTGGTCATCAAAGTTGATAATGGTTGCATTTCTTACCTTTTGTTCAGTTTCTGGTAAGAACGATAATTTGTTAACAAAGGTGTGTGGCTTTTGTCTAACAGAAAGTAAAAATATTAGCTCATGGTCAGAATATTGGTTCGCCACATGATCCCTTTTTTCCTCAATAATGTAACTTAAAAGGTATGGGTCTGACGTTGGACTTTTTTTGGAGCCATATAAAAACCAGTTCCCAGCAATGATAGCATTGTCGAGTTGGATTTTTGTTTCTTTTTGTACAAGTTCGTTAATGTACAGTTTTTCTCTCCTTGTTAACCAAACATGTGGGAAATGTAGGTGGAAACCATTTTTGTAAGTTTTTCCATCATCTTTAAAATATCCTGGTTTTTTCAAAACAAAACAGTCCAAGTTTGTTTGATTAACAAGAAGTTCTTTCAATATTTTTTGAAATAGTTTTGCCAATTTTAAGACTTTCTTTTCTGTGTATAGTGGTTTGGGTTCCTTAAGTTTTTTACTAAGATCAATGTCAACAATGACGGGACCAATGTCTGTTGTTCTTTCCAAAAGGTATTTGTTGAAATTTCCGGATCTTGACAAAAATGTGTAGGCTCTTGTGTATTTATTTAAAAAATCATCTTCATCTTTTACAGAATATGATCTTTTGTTGAAAATATCCATATGTGTAATGTTTTCTTTGCTATAACTTTCGTACAACAAAGACGATAAGGTGTTTTGTTTAAACTTAGACATTCTTTTATTATATCTTCAACCAATTCTAAGCAGGTTGATTTCAACATCCCAAACATTGAAAAACAGGAAGGTGTAGTCATCACCAACAGAACCAGAATATGAGTGCAAAGACATTTGGGTTCCTTTTTTTATAGTGGCAATACCTTGACAGAAAATATGGTGGGAATGTGTTTCGTTATATGTTTTTCCCATGGTTATGGTTTCCAAACCTGAAAGTTTGTTTGATCTGTCTGTAATATTTCCATGGTAAAGGTTTGTTTTTAGGTCAAAATATGCTCTATAGGAAGAAGCATACCAACCAGTTTGCTTAGATTGTTGATCTATTTTATGTCCATCTGGTTGTAGTGTAAACCAATATGAAACCAAATATTTTCCTGTATCATGGGTTGCTGTAAATGAAAGTAGGGTGCTAATGTTGTTTGTGTTATCCCATGCTCCTCCCTTGTGGTTTGTTTTTCCACTATCCTTTTTATATTTTACCAACTGCGAGAAGGTCCCGGCAGGTCCTGTAACTCCTGTAACACCTCTCAAACCTCTGAGACCTCTCAACCCAGTTGATCCTTTGCCACCTGGCAATCCTCGAACTCCTTGGTCACCTTGGTCGCCTTTTGGTCCTTGATCTCCTTTGTCTCCTTTTGTTCCTTGTGGTCCCTGGGGTCCTTGCGATCCTGTGGATCCTGTGGTACCTTTTAACCCTTGAGATCCTTGGCTCCCTTGTGGACCTTGGGCACCCTGTGGGCCTTGGGGTCCTGTTGCCCCAGTGTTGCCCTTGTTTCCTTTTGCACCATCGTCACCAGGATCTCCTTTGTCCCCTTTTTGTGCGGCTGTTCCTGCCATTCCTTTGTCTCCCTTGTCACCCTTGTCTCCTTTGGATCCCGTTGCACCTGTTGTTCCATGGTCACCTTTGTCTCCTTTTTGACCTTGTGGTCCTGTTGCACCTGCTGTTCCAAAGCTACCTCTGTCGCCTTTGTTTCCTTGTGGTCCTCTAATACCGGCATCCCCTTTGTCACCTTTAGACCCTTGCAAACCTCTATCCCCTTTGTCGCCTTTTGGTCCTGTGGGTCCTGTGTTACCTTGGTCCCCTTTGTCACCTTTTTTATGAGCATTTGTACCATCCATACCTGTCAAACCCCTATCCCCTTTTGGACCTTTTGGACCTTGGTCTCCCTTATCCCCTTTGTCGCCTTTTTGAGCTGCTGTTCCTGTTGGTCCTGTTGGTCCTATTGCACCTCTGTCTCCACTGTTTCCTTTGTCACCTGTCAAACCTCTTTGCCCCTCCAAACCTTCATCACCTTTGTCTCCTTTTGTTCCTTGCAAACCTCGATCGCCTTTGTCTCCTTTTGATCCTGTTGCTCCTGTTAGACCTCTGTCACCTTTGTCACCTTTTACACCTGTGTCACCTTGTGGTCCTGGTTCTCCGTCAGCACCACCACCCCCTCCATAAGAATAATCTGGGTCATCATATCCATAGTAATAACTCATTATTTATCTTGGTAAAGATTTTAAAAGTTTTTGCCAAGTTTTTTCAAATGAAGTTTCCATATTCCTTCATCATATCCTTGTTAATTTTTACAATCTCGGGAGGTAATAATGGTCCATGAACAATCTTAATCCCATAAATTTTTCCTTTTAGCTGGGTACTATTTGATGGGGTTCCAGACAATCTTTTGTTTAAAAAAACAGACCCAAATGGACTACCTATATCTGCTAAATCCGATTTAAAATCTGATCCTGTCTCCTTTTTAGCATTTACGTAAACACAGGAACCAGTCCCCAACCAATGGCAGGAAATTAAGTGTTTACTAAGAATACTGTGTGGACCAACAATATCAAAAGTTTTTTTTGTGTCGGTTCTTACACCACCAATTGTCATTTTGGAGTAAGAGTATGATTTAAAACTAACATATTTATCATAATTACCGTTGTCATTGCCAATTAAGTAGCACCAATCGTCAGGTACAGATGTGTCAACAACAGCGCAAACAACAAAAACAGAAACATCATTAAACTGCATTTCAGTGTTGCAAAATAGCATGTAATTTCCCCCTGTGTTTTCAATGTAGTCTATCCCTGGACCAATGGCATCTGAGCCAAATGTTGGGGCAACGGTTTTGTCATCTTGCCATAAAACAGAGTTCCCTTGTCGTGCTTGTATCAGTCTTCTCTCTCCACTGTATATTTCAAATGTTTTAACAGCTTTTGTTATGTTAAGATCAAAAACAGTTTTGTAATTTTCATTATGCAGGGAAAGGTTTTTTAATTTTTTTTCAATTTCTTTAATTTTCTTTTCCATGTCAGAACCATCTTCAAATGATCTTCTTTGTCTACCATAACCATAATAATAACTCATTATTTATCTTGGAAAAATTTATAACAAAAAATGTTATAAATTTTAAAAAAAAGATGCCAAAAGTTTAAGAGTTACAAAATCAAAGACTTAGTAAAAAAGGGTCGGTTACCCTTTATGTATGTTTTAAAAAAATTATAACATTTTTTGTTAAAGATTTTAATGTAATTTTTTGTTTATGTTTTGGAATGGTTTTTAAAGTTCGTTTTCGCTTTTTCCTTCTTTTGGAAACTGACGTTCATCATGTTCTATAGGTCCAAGTTCGTCAGAAACTTCTTCATCGTCATCATCGTCATCATCGTCATCATCATCGTCATCATCATCGTCATCATCATCGTCATCATCTTCTTCTTCATCATCGTCATCATCGTCATCATCTTCAGCTTCATCATCTTCATCAACATGAATATTAATGAAATTTTCTAAACAACGGTTTTCTTCTTCAAGCTTATTGTTTTCTTCTTTAAGCTTATTGTTTTCTTCTTCCAATTTTTCAATGCGATCTGTGTGCAATGTTTCCATATCTTCATAAAATTTGCTGCTGTACACTGGTTCCAATTTTTCAAGGGTTTTTGTAAGGTTAGTCAGCATTTCGTTTTCTTTTTTAAGTTCAGTGTTTTCTTGTTCAAGTGTATTTGAGTTTGTCCTTATTCTCAAAATTTTTTCATTTTTGTCAGCAATCTCTTCTTTAACCATTTCTTTAAGTTCAACGATTTCTTCTTTTAAACTTTTAATAGTTTCATTTGAGTTCATTCTTATTCTTTTAATTTTTTCCCAAAAAAAATAGTTCAATTTAAAAAACTGTGTCATATACTCCAGTTCTAACTAACATTTGGACTTTTGTTTCGCCTGGATGGATATAGTTGCAAACTGTTTTTGGATGTGTACTTTTGTTAAAATATATTATGTTTGGTGGCTTACCTGGATATTTTGTAAAACCCACCCACATACATTCTTCTCTGTCTGGACATAAGTTACTCCGTTTGTTATTCATTTATTTAATTTTGAAACCTTTGTCATCTTGCAAACCCCAAATCCCAAAAACCCCAAGTCCCAAAAACTTGGCAACCATTTTAAAAAAAACTTGGTAACCATTTTAGAAAAAACTTGGCGGCCATCTTGCAAAAAAAAACCCCAAACCCAAAAACTTGGCGGCCATCTTTAAAAAATCCCAAAACCCTTTGCAAACCCCAAGTCCAAAATGTCCCAAAACCCTTTGCGAGCCCCAAACCAAAAATTGTCCCAGGATCGGTGTCAAACTTTTTGTCAAACCGGAAGTCAAAAATTTTAACAAACCAGAAGTCAACCCAAACCCCAAAATCCCAAAACCCTTTGCGAAACCGGAAGTCAACCCAAGTCCAAAAATTGTCCCAGGATCGGAAGTCGAAAGATTCAGGAGGGGGTTGCGAACAGCATTTTAAAATGGTTTTGCAAATTGTCCCAGGATCGGCCTTTTGACACTACTGAGATTGAGTAAAGCCTAGTCACTACTGTTTGTATTTATTTATTGTTTGAGCTTTCGTCGTACTACGACATCATCAGAAACTAAAAAGTATTGCACGGCTATGCCATATATATACAAGCGTAACATGTGTGAATAATTAATAAGGGATGGATGAATGAATCTAGAGATAATTACAATATAAATAAATTAATACATAAAAGAGGGAAGTGCGAATAACTGAATATGTATACAAAAGTATTAAAATATTATAACAGTTAAATTAACTAGTTAAGACAAGTTAAAAAATTTAAAAAAGTAGATCTACGAGTTCACTGCGCTCTTCGCGTGAGTTAACTGCTGGTTTCTCTTTTCGTATATAATGTGCTTCTTTCAATCTCAAGTTCACTGTGTCATTATCTTTGGCTAGGATGTTTATGTTTATGTTCTTATGCAGATTCTGGCAGGTTGTAAAATGTTTGTAGACGTCGGAAGTTGCTTTATTTAGGTGTTCTTTAATTCTGTCATGTGTATTCCTGATGGTGCTGCCGATGTAGAATTCTTGACATTTCTCGCAGGTGATTTTGTAGACGACGCCTTTAAGAAAGCACAAGCCTTTCACCGCCGTCGGGCATTCTGGTTTGTTACAGCCTTTGGTATTGCTTTTCGGCTTGAGGGCTTGACGTAATGTTGCTGATTTATGTGCGATTCTAACTTGTAGGCCTTCTTTTCGAAACATTCGTTTGAGTTTATAATCAACAGCGTCAGAAATGTATGGTGTATGAAAATATAACCATTCGCTAGTGTCCTTATAATGTGTGCTGGTAGTAGGGTTTTTAAGTTCTGTTTCATTGATCACGCGTTGTGGATATCCATTGGCTCGTAGTATGTTATTGAACTCTCCATTGTGTTTCAGTTTGGCTTGTTGTGAGCTGCATCGTTGATGAATTAGTTTCCTTTCGTTTTTAATCATGTTCATTTTGGCACGTTTGGGTAGAGCAGAATTGTAGTGTACAAAAAGAGGTTTCTTTGCCTTCTTCTTGTAGAATTCGTAAACTACAAACGAAAGCCAAGCAGATACATTTCATGAGACTATGAACCAACAACATCCATGCATCAAATTTGAAATTGAAAAACCCACATCAAAGCCAGAAGGTAAATCGTTGTCACTGCTTGATTTCACCGTCACTATTACGAATGAAGGAAACAGTGAATTCGAATTCTACAAGAAGAAGGCGAAGAAACCTCTTTTTGTACACTACAATTCTGCTCTACCCAAACGTGCCAAAATGAACATGATTAAAAACGAAAGGAAACGAATTCATCAACGATGCAGCTCACAACAAGCCAAACTGAAACACAATGGAGAGTTCAATAACATACTACGAGCCAATGGATATCCACAACGCGTGATCAATGAAACAGAACTTAAAAACCCTACTACCAGCACACATTATAAGGACACTAGCGAATGGTTATATTTTCATACACCATACATTTCTGACGCTGTTGATTATAAACTCAAACGAATGTTTCGAAAAGAAGGCCTACAAGTTAGAATCGCACATAAATCAGCAACATTACGTCAAGCCCTCAAGCCAAAAAGCAATACCAAAGGCTGTAACCAGAATGCCCGACGGCGGTGAAAGGCTTGTGCTTTCTTAAAGGCGTCGTCTACAAAATCACCTGCGAGAAATGTCAAGAATTCTACATCGGCAGCACCATCAGGAATACACATGACAGAATTAAAGAACACCTAAATAAAGCAACTTCGTCCGTCTACAAACATTTTACAACCTGCCAGAATCTGCATAAGAACATAAACATAAACATCAGTGAACTCGTAGATCTACTTTTTTAACTTTTTGAACTTGTCTTAACTAGTTATTTTAACTGTTATAATATTTTAATACTTTTGTATACATATTCAGTTATTCGCACTTCCCTCTTTTATGTATATTTCACTCTTCTCACATCTTTACATATTTTTTAATTTATTTATATTGTAATTATCTCTAGATTCATTCCTCCATCCCTTATTAATTATTCACACATGTTACGCTTGTATATATATGGCATACCCGTGCAATACTTTTTAGTTTCTGATGATGTCGTAGTACGACGAAAGCTCAAACAATAAATAAATAAACAGTAGTGACTAGGCTTTACTCAATCTCTATTAAATTTCAACCATTTCATTTGTTGTAAAAATATTATGCTACAGGTCTAGTAATAGCGAGGTTGTTATTGCATCATGGGACTGTTTTTATGGACAGAAACAAAAGGCCTGTCTTTAGAACAATCCTATGATACAATGCCAACCTTGTTGTTACCAGTCCTCTACCCCAAGCGTACAATAGCCGCCAATATGTACACACTATAGTGTCAGTTCAAAAATGTCAAACGTTCTGTCCACTACTGTATATATGTTTGAACTACCGGTACTATACAGTGTATTTAGGTTGCTCTCAGGGGTTTTCACTACTGTGTATCTCTTAAATGTTTGTTATGCATGATTTAAAAAACTCTATGTGTTATTAAAAAGGCTGGTAATACATTAAAAAAACAATTTCTAAAATAATCAAATTTTTGTGTTGCATTCTTTTTAAATGGCTAAATGCATCAGTTGTTATTTAGGCTATGTTTACATTATACACACTGCATGTAATTACCTGGTCAATTTGTAGTTTACATGCCTTCAAATAAGAATTAATCCACAGTGTATAGACCACGTATAAAATCCATAATACTGTGTACAGTAGTTCTTATTGGCTCATCATTATAACCTTCAAGTACATGTATTTGTCTGCCTGAAAGTAAGGGCTGTTGTGTTTAATTTCCAAAATATGTTTGGAGTATTGTGCTGTTACAATCAAACCAGATGTTCTTGATAATTATTGCATGGGGCAACATTGCTATCCTGAATTAGAAGTAGATTGAAAAAGTTGCAGGTAAACAGAATAATTTTCCAGCTTTAAATGAAAACTGTACATAGGCCTTATATAGTAGTACAATATAATGATAATATAATGCTGAAAAATCATACAAAAGTTATTCTGTTGACCTGTAACCTGATTGATGAACTTCCTATTCATGATTGCAATGTTGCTATGCAATATTGCAGTATTATGTCAAAACATCTGGGTGACTGCAAACAAGGCTATTTCAACACAACCGTGTATATCAAGAGCATTTATTTTACCTCCATGCATGCTGAAATTGGCCCATACAAGGTGTCATAATTACATATATGACTCGCAACCGAAGGGCCATGCATATATATAAACATATTGTATTAACATTTGCCCCAAGAGCTGCGGTAGCAGCTCATCCAGGGGGCTCACGCAAAAAAATTACAGAATAGGTAGAAAGCACACAATTTGAAACACACTAAATAAATAAATAAAATAATAAGTTACAATGGTATAATAATAGGTTGAATAACTAAATCTACCACTATCAATAATAAAGTTTTGAACACTTAGTTTGAAAGTTCATAGAGTTGTTTGGAGGACCAAACAGCAAAATATGACATTTTTCAGAATCAGTCACTTCAACCCAGTTACAACCTAAAAGGGCAGCAGCTGAGGTAAAGAGCGAGTCACGCAGAGCAGCATAAATCGGGCAAAATAACAGAAAATGTTTGGCCGATTCAGAGGCAAAACCACATCTGCACAATGGGGAAGGTACAACGTAAATTCGATAAAGATATTCATTTAAACCGTACGTCTCTAATCTTAATCGCGAATGAAGTATAGACGCATATCTTGATAAAGATACATCGTACAATTTATTGTATTTTTTGTCAAAAATTTATTTATGAAGATTGGAACTAAAATCGTATATAGGCCATGCATATAGGGTCAACCTTCCACTATGGAGGCAAAATACCACGATAAGAGGTTATCGGTTCTCTTCAATATATCATAGCAGCATATACTGCTAGAGGCACTCAAAATTGAGATGAACATATTATAACCACTTATAAAATCTAAATATCCAATATAATAAACAAACATTCACTTTGGAATAGGCAATTGTTCACGCACATTTCTAGCTATATGTAATTTCTCAAATGTTCTTATAGTTCCTCACTGTACAATTATAATTGAAAAATACAGTGGACAATCATAATACATAGCCAAAATAGTTGTTGCCAAGATCAATTCAGTCAGCACTCTAGCCAGGCCAACAATATTGTATAGTCACATCAAAGAAATACATTTTTAGCACAATTAAGGGAAGATTTAAAGCAAATACCAACTCAACTAAACCGAATGATTTTAACCGAACTAAATTCAAATAAAGGTAGTATGGCTAGTGGTATATTGTTTAATCTGATTTGCATTGATGTTGAAGTTTTAAAATATTTTAAAATAAGCCTTCAAACAACAGATACCAGCCAGGGTCTCAATTGTTGAGGCATTATTTGTGTGACATGTTTACGTTATTCCAAAATAAGATGATAGTCGCGTATTGCAAGAGGAACATACCTTGAAAAACTTTAAAAGAAATAAAAACTAAGTGTTCAAACTAAACAATGTGTTGTGGATATCCATTAACGTTCCATTCACCAAAATTAAATCCAATAATAAGTTTTCCTTGTTTAATTTTGTAAACAAAGGCGAAATATTTCGTTTGAGAAGCAATGACAGAAACTTTGTGTCCACATTTAAATCCAGATAAGTTCCTCTTGAAATACGTGACAACCTCTTCTTCTGGATAACTCGAGAGTAAAGAAAGGAGCTCCGTCACTAGCCGCAATGATGTGAATGAAACCACCTCCCCTTTCTCGTTGTTGCCGTATAAACAGAAAGGCTCGCAAAAAACAGGCATGGCCTTCACAAGCTTAACCACTACAGTAAACAATTCGAAGGGTATATCCCTGCTCATTTCGGCGTAGTAGGGGTTCTTGTGATCTCCTTGCCTATATGTCACTCGTTTTGCGGTGCGCAAAACGCTTTGGAGGTCAGGCAAGGCTCAGTTACGCCGAGCCTTTTGACAGAAAGCAGCTGCCACCATATCTCCAAGACTGGAGTGTTATGCGGGAAGATTTATACAACTACCACACTGCCGGACACAGCATGTCGATCACTTCAACTCCCTTTCGTAAACGGGACGGCGAAGCTGTCAGCGTTGCATGTCAAGGCGAAATGCTCCAGTATGTACGCCACTTGCAGCTTTCAGCAAATCTGTGAAGTCAATGGCTGCCGCGGATCCCATCGCAGGCTCGACTGCCCAAACACAGTTGCTACTCGTCGCACGATATGCCACCGCTCCCATTCCCCTGTCTGTCGCCGCCGCGCCTTTCCCAAATCCTTTTAGACCTAAAGCCTTTCGCCCGAGAGAACAAAAATATTCCACCTATAGCTCCTTACCCCAGTTATTCTTCGCCAATAAACGTAGAACAATTTAAACTCGAACTTGCACATCACCCTGATCGCAAGACAACCCAGTACATTATAAACGGTCTTGAGCATGTATTTTCATTAATGTTTACGCCTTGTTCCAAACTCAAGCTGACAATTGCGAACTGCATTTCTGCGAGCAAACATCCAAAAGTCATTCATGACTATTTAATCAAGGAGACAAACTTAGGATGAGTCGCAGGCCCTCATCACTGCCAAATCTCCAGATTAGCCGTTTTGGCATACTCCCAAAAAATCCAACAACGAATGGCGTCTGATCCTTGACCTCTCCCACCCTGAGGGCTTTAGTGTTAACGACGGAATCAACGTCCTATTCATGCCACACACAATACTGCAAAGTGGATGATGACATCAAGTTAATAATGTACGCAGGCAAAGGCGCCTTAATGGTGAAACTTGACGTCAAAAGCGCATACCGCATTCTCGCTCTCAACCCTAGTGATCACTATCTTCTCGGTATGAAATGGCGCAGCAAGTTTTACATTGATCTCGCGCTTCCTTTTGGCCTTCGCTCAGCACCATTTATATTTAACAAGGTATGCTGGCATGGATCCTGCAGCATAACTACGACATAGAACACCTCATCCACTATCTTCACAATTACTTCACCATCGGGCCAGCTGATTCCGATCAATGCACGAAAAACCTAGCCACCACCACGGACGTGTGCACGAGACTGGGCGTTCCTCTTGCCCCTGAAAAATGTGTTGGTCCGACCACATGCGGTGTTTCTAACTGCTGAGTGACAAGCTAACAGAGCGGCGCGGTCTTATTCCAATTTGGCTAAATAAGGCCCAGTTTATACGCCATGCTTTTCATGAGCCCTACTTAATTCACATTTTAGTCGACCAAAATAAGCGTATTTTAATATTTGATTCACACGGGCGTGCTTTTCATGAGCCGTACATATTTAGTGCTCTTACTTTTGTTGGAAGTCTGGGACGAGTCAAGTAGCCATGGCAACGTCGCGAAAAATGGCGCTCAGATTGAATTTTGCATTGTTTATGGTTAGATTCATATTTTTGAACAGTTTTTTTATAAACTATACAAACCGAACATGGCACCTGGAAGAAACAGGATTACGTTGATAAGGAAGTTGATTGCAAAGAATAGAAGGCAAAGAAAAACATTGCAAGCTATCTTGACGTTCGCGGTGGCAAGGAGAAGAATGACTTTGAAAACATCCATACTTATGTTGCTTTTATGCCTGAACTTGAAGGGGAACAAGACAGTTGTTCGATCTTGTCGTCGATTAGTGCGAAACAGTGGTTGGTGGGACCTTGTGTGGAACAACTACGATGACGTTAGATTTAAAAAAACCTTCAGAATGTCTCGTGCAACCTTTATATATTTATTAGAAAAAATTCGACACAAGCTTGAAAAGGAAATTGTTACTGAGTTGCCAGTCTCCCCTGAACAGAGGTTAGCTATATTCCTTTACAGGTGTGGACGAGGTGATTATCACTATACAATTGCTGAAATGACAGGATTAGGAGTTTCCACTGTTTGCTGCATCGTTTCTGAAGTCTCCAAAGCTATTGTGGAAGTGCTTTGAGATTCTGAGGTGACAACGTATATGCCAAAATCAGAAACTGATTTTTTTCAAAAGATAAGTGAAATGGAACAAACGTGGCAATTTCCTTGTTGTTGGGGTGCCATTGATGGTTGCCATATACCAATCAAATGCCCACCAGGAGGATTAGAATCTTGCAAAGAATATCATAACTTCAAGAACTTTTATTCAATTGTATTAATGGCAATGGTTGATTCAAAATATAGATTTACATGGGGGAGTTGTGGTTTCCCAGGAAATTCCCACGATTCTGTAATTTTCCAGTCAAGAGATTTATGGGAACAAATACAAGGAGGGGGGTACATCCCAAACATTGTTAGAAATCTAAATGGTGTTGAAGTCCCTCCTCTTATACTTGCTGACTCTGCTTTTCAACTTAAACCCTGGTTGATGAAGCCTTACACAAATGCAAAACTAAACCCAAAGCAAAGATACTTTAATTACCGGCTAAGTCGGGCTAGGGTGGTTACTGAAGGTGCCTATGGGCAACTCAAGGGACGTTGGCGATTACTCATGCGCAAATGTGACAGTTTTCCTGATGAAGTTAAAACAGTTACATTAGCATGTATGGTATTGCACAACATCTGTATCTCTAGAGGGGATGTTATGCCAAGAACTCTAGATATGACAATTGATCCAAACACAAACCAAAGGAGAGAAAGTTCAGAAATCCGAGACATTCTCCACATGATGAATCCTACAAAAGCATGGGATAATGATAATGGAGCAAACAGAATCCGCAATCTACTGGCAGATACGTTTTGGCAGGAAAAAGAGTCACTTAATGAATAAAAGACAGGAAAAAGAGTCACTTAATGAATAAAAGACAGGATAAAGAGTCACTTAATGAATAAAAGACAGACTCTTTTTGTCACTGACATTCTTTTATCATCAAAACCTGAAATTTTAACATATAGTATCATACTGTAGTTCAAACTTATATATTAACAAGAAAAAATCAGTACACCAAACAGTCCATGTAAAGGTACTGTAATCAAGGCCACCGAGAAGGGGACAGGGAATACACTGGTACACTGGCAGTAGCCCACAATCAAGGGAGTGACAAAATAGCAGAATTGAATTGGGGAAAAAAGCACTGATACAACAATTAGGCATTTAGGGCTCCAAGGAGAATTGTACCAGCTGCCCTTACTAGGCTTTCCATAATATTATCTCGATGGCCTTGATGATAATATAAATCAACAGTAATAGAAACTTAAATCAACTACTGTCCACAATACATCAAACTTCTGTTTCCCTAAAAAATGGATACTATCTACATGATTGTATTGTCTGACAGTTTGATAAAACAAAAAAAATCCATTTATTTAATAACAAAAAGGTGTCCCTAAAAATGTTTAAGTTCTTTAGAAAGTTTTTTGAATATTGGCATCCTAATTAGCTTATTTGCTGAATACTGTTGTGATTTAATGTGATTAACTAATTATGGAAACGGACACGATTAAGGATTATGGTGTGATTTCTAATTAAGTATTAGATATAGGTTTTCAGTTTATAGACAAGCCTTTTAGTTGAGTTTAGATCTTACGAGCGAGAGGATTAAATACTAAGTGATTGTTGAATAAAAGTTAAGACACAATATTGGCGACGAGGATATGGCTACTGGTTTGGATTTGTCAGGCATTCCCCAGTTTAACCCACATGATGAACCTTCATCGACAGGCCAGAGATGGAAAGACTGGATAAAGAGATTCCAGCGATTTATCGTGGCTATGGACATCAAGGATGACACGAGAAAGCGCAGCCTTTTATTATATCTCGCTGGCCCTGCCGTAGACACCATTTTCGAGACACTACCGTCCACCGGTGACGACAAGGACTGTGAAATCGCAGTGAAGAAGTTGACCGATTACTTCGCTCCCAAAAAGAATGTACTGTACGAGACGCACGTTTTTCTGCAAGCCATCCAGCGCACTGGCGAAACGATCGATCAGTACTATACCCGTCTATGTCAACTGGCCAAGACGTGTGAATTTGGCGATTCAGATGCCGAAATCAAAATTCAGTTAATGGAACATTGCTCCTCCAGTCGTGTACGAGGTAAAGCGCTCCGTGAGGACATTTCTCTCGAGGACTTACTGAAATATGGCCGAAGTTTAGAACGATCGACTTCTCAACTCCAAGCCATCGAAGCCGCCAATCGTGGCTCTCACGACCAAATTCATGCACTACGTCGCAAGCCAAACCAAGGCCGTTCACGAACCGCCATAAAATCCTGTTACTACTGTGGTGGTCCCTATCCCCATGAAGATGGCCCCAAGTCGTGCCCTGCCGCAGGAAAAACATGTCGTGGTTGCGGGAAATCTGGTCATTTTCAGAGCGTTTGCAAGTCCACACCACAACGCGACAAGGCCTTCACACGAACGCAGACACCAGGCACAACCTCACGCCAACGTGGCCGTGTCAACAAACTCCGTGAGTCGCAGCAATCTGCCCGTGGCAATGGCTATAACAGCGCCGTTTCTGTTTCCTCTTCATACTACGCTTCATCAGACAGTGACAGTGCTAGTGAACACGTTTTTACGGTTAAGTCCAAACATCCGAAAATCGTTCTGGCCGCGAACGGACAAGGTACATTCCACCAAGCCAATAACACTAAGTCTACGCCCTTCTCTACAGTAAAGATAGGAAAAGCGAAGGTCAAGGTTCTCGTTGATTCTGGTGCATCATTCAACATCCTCTCACGCCAGGATTACGAGGCTGTCAACCAACACGCACCTGTGATCTTAAAGCCGACCAAAATCAAACTACACGCTTTTGGCTCAACAACACCCGTCGCTTTAAGTGGCAAAATTGAAACAATTGTCGAAACAAAGAAGCGCATGACTTTTGCCACTTTCTATGTCACACGCGACAACACTGGTTCCCTACTAAGTTGTGCTACATCCTCCGAGCTCGGCCTTCTTCAGCTGAACCTACACGTTGTTAAACCCCTTGGACCTTCCAGCTCTACAGCATCGTCCATGCCAACAGCCGGTTACCCTAACAACAAACCGAAGCAAACTCTACCACCGTCGAAGATCAATTACGCTTCCAAAATACCAAAATCAGGGGCACACAGTCAGATCGAGGCAGACCTACGTAAAAAATATCCGCAAGTTTTTGATGGCATTGGGAAGCTCAAAGACTATGAACAAACGCTTCATGTAGATACCCAAGTTCCCCCTGTCTCGCAAGTTTATCGTCGCACACCGTTTCATTTGCGCAAGCAACTGGATAGCTGGATTGAAGATTATATCGCAAAGGACATTATCGAGCCAGTGCAAGATGAAAGCACTGATTGGGTAAGTGGATTAGTTGTCGCGCCAAAACCTCATAATCCCTCGGAAGTGCGTGGTTGTGGAGATTACCGTCAAGTCAACACGGCAATTAAACGGGAACGTCATCCCATTCCGACCATTGAGGAACTCCTCGAAGCCCTGAATGGCGCGCAGAAGTTCAGCAAACTCGACCTTCGCGCTGGGTACCATCAAATCCCACTCACACAAGCCGCAAGATCTGTTACGACTTTTACCACTCATCGAGGACTGTTCCGCTATAAACGTCTCCCATTCGGCATCAATTCCGCCAGCGAAGTGTTTCAAAATGCCATTCAGAATGCGTTACGTGGTCTAGAAGGCACTCGAAACATTGCTGACGACATCATCGTATGGGGGAGAACCGAAAAAGAACATGATGAACGATTATATGCTCTAATTTCCCGTTTGCAAGTAAAAGGATTAACCGTTAATTCCGACAAGTGCCTTTTCCGACAAGAATCGTTGTGGTTCTATGGCTATATCCTGACAAAAGATGGTCTACAAGCCGACCCACAGAAGATTGCCGCCTTACAACACACCCAAGTGCCCCAAACCGTCCAGCAGCTGCGCAGTTTTCTTGGTCTCGCAAATTATTGTGCAAGATTTTTGCGTGACTTCGCCACCATCACCATGCCCTTACGTCAACTGACCCGGAAAGGAGTCCAGTGGTGTTGGACTTCCGCCCACCAAACGGCCTTCGACAAAGTAAAAACAGCGCTTGCTGAAGATTGCATTATGGCCTACTATAATCCGCACCACAAAACGCAGCTCACAGTCGATGCCAGTCCGTATGGTCTTGGTGCCATTCTTGCAAACATCGACCCAGATGGTGCAGTTCACAACGTCGCCTTCGCTAGGCGCTCACTCACTCCAACGGAGCAGCGTTATTCGCAAACCGAACGCGAAGCTTTGGCTTTGGTTTGGGGCTGCGAACGCTTTCACATGACCTCATTGGTACAACATTCCAACTGTTTACCGACCATAAAGCTCTCGAGATACTTTTCTCACCTACGTCAAAACCACCAGCCAGGATTGAAAGATGGGTTCTTCGCCTCCAGCAGTATGATTTCAAAGTTTGCTATAGAACAGGTGAAGGAAACCCTGCTGATATTTTCTCACGCATGCCTTTGCCCACCCGTAAGACGAAAGACAACGTTGCTGACCAATATGTGAATTTTGTGGCAGCGAACGCAGTACCCAAAGCTATGACACTAGCAGAAATCGAGGCAGAAACCGCGAATGATACCGAGTTATGCGCAGTCATCCAAGCATTTCAGACAGACAAATGGCGGAACAATAACACTAAACCATTTTACAAGCTACGCCATGAGTTATCTGTTACAGCAAACGGCGTCCTCCTACGCGAAAACCGTATCGTTATGCCTTCCACACTCCGAACAAAAACCCTGAAACTAGCCCACCAAGGACACCAAGGGGTGGTGGAAACAAAACAACTCCTCAGAACCAAAGTCTGGTGGCCAAATATTGACAAAGATGTCGAAACTCTTGTCAAAACATGTCTCGCGTGTCAAGCAATGACCACAGCTACACCACCACCACCACAGCACATCACAGAAACCCCTACGAAACCATGGAGCCATCTCCATATGGATTTCTGTGGTCCGTTTCCCACAGGGGAAATGCTGTTAGTGCTCATCGACACTTATTCAAAGTTCCCCGAAGTCGACATCATGAAATCCACAACAGCATCAATGGTGATATCCAAAATGGACAGAATATTTGCCACCCACGGTATGCCGGATAAGATCACTTCTGACAATGGCCCTCCATTTCAAAGCCATGAATTTAACGCGTATTTCGAAGACAACGGCATTAAACACCACAGGGTAACTCCGCTTTGGCCTCAAGCAAATGGGCAGGTGGAATCATTCATGAAGCCTTTGAACAAAGCCATTCGAGCTGCAAAACTACAAGGAGAAGATTGGCATCGAGCTATCTATAAGTTTCTATTAAGCTATCGTTCAACGCCGCACACAACGACTGGTGTAGCCCCAGCAGAATTGTTGTTCCGTCGTGTTATTCGCAGTGGAATACCTACAGTTATTCCTAAAAGCGCTGACTCGACAGAGACCCAGCAAAAGATCCAAGAGAGGTGTGAAGAAAAGAAACGAAAAACGAAACTTTACGTTGACAAGAAAAGACGAGTAAAACCATCGAGCGTTATCGTTGGTGATACTGTTCTTGTTCAACAAGCCAAGAAGAATAAGTTTTCAACATATTACGATCCTCGACCTTATAAAGTGGTGGTAATAAGCGGTTCTTCTGTCACTGCTGAGAGAGCTGGCAAGCGTATTACAAGGCACATCTCGCATTTCAAAAAGTTTGATGGAATTGCCAACGACGACGATGATCACACGGGCGAAAGTGCAGACGACGAAGATGAGGAATTCCAACGAGATCGACCTCAGCCAGTGCTAGACGAAACACCCGAAGCCCAGCAAAGATATCCACGGAGAAATCGAAGTCGACCTGATTTCTTTGGAAATCGGACAATTAAACATTTTGACGCGCGCTAAGTTTAACATGTTATTTGAAGCGTAATTACATTGACAATAAGCCTGGACTTTTATATTTAGATTATAGATATTATATTCAGTGGTAAGGGGAGATGTTGTGATTTAATGTGATTAACTAATTATGGAAACGGACACGATTAAGGATTATGGTGTGATTTCTAATTAAGTATTAGATATAGGTTTTCAGTTTATAGACAAGCCTTTTAGTTGAGTTTAGATCTTACGAGCGAGAGGATTAAATACTAAGTGATTGTTGAATAAAAGTTAAGACACAATAAATACATTACAGTATACCCTGCTGACAGAGCCTACTAACTTTCCTCACAACTCTGACCCAGCAGCCGCAGGGAATGTAGGCTCTGCCAGCAGGGTATTTACGGTGCTAAAAGTCTAAAACTTTTGTGAATACTGTAACTGCCTAGTAGAAAAATTTGTTATTGCCAAATAAATTTGTTGTGTTGTAGAACTTTAAAACTGTGCTGAATAGTTTCATGCACACAGTACTTTAATATAGTCTTATATACTAGCAGTTTCTTATTACGGTACTGTAGTAGTAGGACGTACTGAATTTATAGTATTTTGCATAAAAAATTAAACCTAGAACACAACTCTTGTAATGGTTATGGGTATCAAGTATGAACAGTTTGTAAAAGTATTGTCAAAATTTTGCTTGTAAGTTGTTTGATGAAGTTAATTGTTTCACAATTGTTGATACTTTTTTGGCCTCTCTGATGACCCAGAACTGCTCATTGCATGAGGCCCATAAGGGAATGCTTCTGCATGCAAACTTTGTTGGCTATGCAAAAATTCTGGTCTTGAAACTGCAGTAGATTGATTCAATCCATTCATGAAGCCACTGGGAGAAACATTACTTTGGAAGTATAAATTTTGCTGAAAAGATTGGGGTGTATCAGGAATCTGCCCTTGTGCCTGGAAATTGCTTGTACTGGTACTGCCATTTAACATAAGCTGTAACATCGTTAACTCATGCTCCCTACTTTGTCTCATTTCTTCTCGCATCAAATTGACAAGATCTTTCATAGGATCCTTGTCAATCATACTTTTAACCACATCAACAACCTCTGATATTTTTTCTTGATCCTTCTTTTTGTCTTTCATTCTTGATCTAACTGGAACATATACTTTCTCTGGAGCATTATCTTCTGCATCCTTGTTGCTTGCTGAGGGCTCTGTAGCTTTTTCTGGTTTACACGAGTCTCTTGTCCTGATCAGAGCAAAAAGCTGATTGAACCAGACTCCGTATCCCTTTTCGTCCTGAAATCTTTGTATCCCAGTTGCAGTTTTTATTATTAATGCAGCTTTTTTACAGTCTGACACACGTTTTTTTAATTTGTTTCGTAGTTGGCTCACGTTGAATTCAATCTTCTCTCCTCTTGCAGAACATCTTATTTTCAATTCATTCAGAATCTTCTCATATATAATCCCATTTTGCTGATACTTGGTATTTCTGAATATCAGTTTCTCTTTGTAATTCTCATTATTTACAACTATATCAATGAAGTCATCCAAAGTGGCAGAGCTCCATTTACCTCTTCTCCCAACCTTTTTACCTATCGATTCTTTGTATTCTGGCTTTGTGGTTCCTTCACGTGATGTACTACCTTCCACTTCTATATTTTCTTTATGTATATCTGAATCGAACTTCGCTCTAAAATACAGCAGAAAAAGTTTCAATATAACTGTGTACTGTATTTAATAAGCCTCTTTCCTCTTTTCAAATATAACATCATTTGAGGCACCACAGGCTAATCTTAACACTGCTTCAGTCTATATCAGTCAAATTTTTACTTGGAAAATTTAATAAGCCCTTTTAAATACACCCCCCCCCCCCTCATTTAATAAATAGATATTAATAAAACCTGGGGGTTGCACATTGGCACACAAGTGCTGTTTAGTGGTTCTTCTTCCTAAAAAATCGTATTCCTGGCAATTGAAATACATTATCAAACATTTAATTATTGAATAATAAGTATGCTGTGCAGTAGCCTGAGTAAACACCCGCCACTTCTCCCTCGCTTCTGCGAGGGGCCGAGCGAGCGAGAAGTGGCGGCTGTTTACTCTGGCTAGCTATGCATTTACATGTATAAATATGTCAATTGTCAACCAAGGCATGGTCTTTCTCTGTACCAAATTTCTTGTTTTTGCATTACTTCAAAACACGAGATAGTTGTTTACTATGATTCTATTATGTCAAGTCTAAAAATTTACCTTTTCAATCTTGGTGATCTTTGGTATCCATCTGCCTCTGATTCTGATGAATCGTTTACAAAAGCTGGTTCTCGTTCGTCAGAACTGGATTCGCATTCGTTATCGCCACAAAAAAAACAATATCCAACAGCTTTCCCTGCAACCGAACCAGGTTTTGCTTCATTATTTTCTGCAACTGCACATATGTTGCAAATTTTCGTTTGACATTTAATGCATTCATATTTGGTCTGCCTATCGCAGTTGGTACATGTAGCCACCATTTTGTCGAACGATAGAAAATTCGCGGCATTTCGCGCTCAATTTCCCACGCGAAGTTTGCTCGGAGAGAACTGAGGACAATAGAAATATTTAATATTATACATTGTCATATTGTATGCATTTGGTGCGGCTGATGTGAAGCACGGCCGTTTGAATGAACATGTGCTTCAGCCGTAAAACACGCCTAAGCTGGGCGTGCTTTTAGATTTAGCCGTGCTTAATATAAGCACAGTGCCTTTTTTATTTAAACGCCGTGCTTCACATGTACTTAATTCGCTCAATTAAGCACGGCTCATGAAAAGCACGCCGTATAAACCGGGCCTAAGAAATCCTGCACCAGACGCGAATTGGAATCTTAGTGGGGAAATTGCAGCATGCTTCTGCAACGCCATTCACACCCCCCGACTTCCCAATCACTATTTCCGTTTATCACGCGAATGCAAGCTCGACATGTCGTGGCGGAACGAACTATTGGCTAATTGGAACTGCGTGAGTTTCTTCGAGAGTCCCGAGTGGGTCCCATCCCTAGATATTTATATCTCTTCTGACGCATCTAGCAAATTGGGTTACGGAGTATTCCACAACAATGAATGGTTTAATGGTCGATGGTCGCCAATGCAAGAGCCGCTGTGCATCGCATACAAAGAACTCTTCCCCATTGTTTTGACATGCTCTATTTGGGGGTCGCAATGGCAAACAAAACGGGTGCAATTCCGCTGCGACAACGAAAGCGTCGTAGCCATCCTTCGAACCGGTACATCCAAAGATCCAAACATAATGCACTTAATCCGGAACCTCTTCCTTATCACTGCCCGCTTCAATTTCACGCTTTCCGCCGTCCACATCCGTGGAAAGCAGAATGCAATTGCCGACGCGTGTCTCGATTTCACTTACAAGAATTCTTCCATCTGGTTCCCATGGTGGCACCATACCCAACATCCATTCCAGAACACCTACTCCACCGATTAACGGCACTCTTCTCGAACAACGGCGCTTTAAACCCTATGGCCCACGGGATAGCCGTATCTACTCAACGTACCTACACCACAGCTCAACGACGTTTCATCACCTTCTGCTATACGACTAGGAAACTTTCCCCTGTGGGTTTTCCCTGCCCAGCATCGGAATGGACACTCGTACTGTTTGTCACAGACCTGGCTGGCTCACTGAAGGCAAATTCAATGGTCTACCTAGCAGGTGTTTGCTCACTTCATATCGAACAAGGATTCCTCAACCCCCTAGAACATCGGCTACGCCTAGAACGGGTCACCATGGGAATTAAGCGTTTACAAACGCGATAGGCATCCCGTGACGATTAATGTTCTTCGAAAATTCGAGCGACATATTACACCTACGCGCTACAACGACTCGATGTTCTGGGCGGCATGCTGTCTAGGGTTCTTTGGATTCCTCAGATGGGCGAGTTTACCGTTGCATCCCACACGTCCTTCAACCACGACTTGCACCTCAGCATCGACGGCATTCAGGTTGATCAGCGTCACTCCCCAAACTTCATGCTTGTCAATATCAAAGCGTCAAAGACTGACCAGTTCCGCAAGGGTGTTACCCTCCGTCTAGCTCTATCAGGCTCATCCATTTGTGCCATGCACACCGTTCTACATTAGAGAATTTAAGATTGGCCGACTACGGTTGACTGCGACGGCGGGATGCGGAGTGAAGATCTGGGTCGAGCCACACTGCGCATGTATTGTTTTCTTTTCCCACCCTAGTTTGCTGAACATGGTGAGTTGATTCCCTTTTTTTCGTACTCTCAGGTGCTTGGACTACACTTAACGATTTTGGTAAGCTTCGATTCCCAAAAATATTCAAAATTGATCTGTAATTAGTAAGTCAACTCTTTCTGCTTGCCTTTCTGCTTGCTTTTCTGAACCGGCTGAAGTAAATGCTTTTCCATACGAATGATACGGTTTACTTTTTTTTTAAACAGCTATGGCAAAAACATAAACAACCAAGTTATCAGAGGAGTGTTCGCGAACATTTTAGTAAGCTTGCGGCAAGTTTCAAATCAAAGATAAAAAAGGAGGCTTCAAGTGGCATAGCACCGCCTTCCCTGAATCAGAACAGTTGTTTGAAGAAATTTCTGAAATTATTGTGTCAAAGAGTAAAGAAATTTATAGTGAAGAAAGTGACAAGGCAAGTGCAAATATTAACAAGATGCTGCTTATTAATAAGTTTATGTAGATGATCTTTGTTAACATACATGTACCCCACTTGTTATTGTTTTTGTAACAGGACAAAAGTCGAGAATCAGCATTGCTTATTCGAGACAAAGCAATGAAAACATAAAGATGAGTGTCGAAATGGAACTGAAGAAAGAAGAAATGCAGTTGAAGAAAGAACAAGCCAGTGTGAAAAAAGCAAGGCAAGAACTGTTGTAACAGCAGCTACACTTGCAACAGCAACAAATGCAATAAGTCCAAACCATGATGTTGGCTGTGATTCAAAATATGAACATTCCCACACAGAATGAGTAAAAACTTGCAGCATGAGAGTGTTTTATTATTATTATTATTATTATTATTATTATTGTTGTTGTTGTTGTTGTTGTTGTTGTTGTTGTTGTTGTTGTTGTTGTTGTTGTTGTTGTTGTTATGTTTGTTGCCTGTCATAAATTATGTTTACATGGTATTGTAGACAGATATATAGTATTGATCCTGAACCTTAACAAAAGCTTTTGCCTAGTTCATAAAAACACCCAATGCTATATATTGCTTTTTATGCTTTATTATAAAAAAAATTTTGTAGTAGTAATTACTGGTTCATAGCATTATTTATATGCATTATGTTATGTGAACAATTGTTATACTTAGTTATGCATGCCAAACAGAACATGAAATTAAAAAGTTCTTGCTTTATGATAAATACTCTAATGATGTTGGTGGCTGAAGCATAAAATATTTGGATGTGCTATTTCCATACAAACAGGTGAGGATGTTCCTCATTAGTGCACATATAATATATTGTTTGCCGACATCACTCATTCCTATTTTTAGATTTTTCTTGTAATCAATTAATTTAAAGTATTCGGAAACGTCTCCAAATAACCATTCCACTGAGATGCGAACCTTGCTCATGGCCGTGTTGAATGCTAGCATATCTGGTGTCAACCCAGTAACATCATGGGGGCGATAAGGTGCCACCAGCTGGGGGTGAAGAGGGTAGGCTGGATCACCATATAAACACAACGGTGCCCCTTCTGGAGTGTGTGCTCTTGCTTCTAGCAAATTTAGAAGGCCAGAGTCATGCAATATAACTACATCATGACGACGCCCCTCAACGGGTCGTTAAAGATTAGCAACTAGACCGTTTGGGATGACCACCGACTGAAATTTTAGGGCATGGACACGCTTATGCCCATTGTAAACAACGCGTTAATGTTAACCCGGTCGTGAAATTTGACGCACAGTTCCGTCGATGAATCCAAAGCAATGTAAGAGAGGGCGGCCCATTCTGCTGATAGCTTATGCATAAGAACTCGGGTTTTCTGGGGATAAAAATGGTTGTTCTCAAGAACTCAATCGATGACCATGGGTATCGTACATCCAGTTGAGCACTTCGTTTGTTATGATACATAGTTCTGGTGCAGGTCTTGCAAATTGATAAACAACGTCCGAGTAACGACAAGGGTAAACAAGCCTTCGCAAGAGCAAACACAAGACTTCTAATAATTCAGCGCGCGTTTAATAATTCAGCGGGAAAAAGGGCAAACAATTTCACACGAGAAATATTGACGTCTCGTACTCGGACTAGACAAGAAATGGAGAAGTCTTGCAAAATTTGTCGTGAGAACATGCAAATCAAACACGCGCTATTCTTCTGTCTCACTGTTTTCAGAGACATCAAACAAAGAGTTTTCGAGCTTATTGTGTGGAAAACCTGTGGTACTTTGTGACCTGTTGTTGGGATTGGGAATTGTTTTACAGAAAGAGTGCAATTGCTTTGTCTGCAAGAGGTGTGCCAGGAAGATAGTTAACTGTTATAAAATGTTCACGGAACTGCACAAGTCGCTCGATGAAAGTTCGGAGGGTAATTCCACTCGAGCAAGGGAAAATCACCCCGTACGCTTACTTGAAAAATCTCCAACTGGTCTAACTCCGGCGTCTAAACGACAAAGACGTGCACCTGCAAATGCAGACACTACTCCACCGCGAGCCAAAGAAAGCGAAGCGAAGGCAAGACCCAAGTCTTCCGAAAGATCGCTATTTGGAAATGTTGGCGAGCTCAATGAATACTCGGTCGTAAATGACGAAATACTTCATCTGATGAACATCCCAACAACAGCAGACCAACCTGATGACGACGTTTATTTACCGCCAATCGTGAAGGTAAAATGTAAATATATAGTTTATTTGACAAATGCAAGTTACGCCTATGCCATTACAAGCCTACTGAACCTTGTGAAAATGACTCTTTGATCTTCCTATAAAGTATATTATTATTTTGAAAGGTGTTGTGTTTTCGCACGAAATTTGACTTCGTTCAATGTCTTGTCAATTTCTTGTTGACAACTTTTTTGTGATGATGACAAATGTTGCATCGAAGTCGTTGCGATTGTTTTTGACCAGGTTTAAAGTTTTTAACCAATGTTAAAATTCTTTTCCAGATTTTCGTTGGTTATCCAACTTCAAATCGAGTTATAGAACGCAGCTGCGAGGATAAATTTGAAGCTACAATGGAGAAACATATTTGCGGAAAGAATTATCAAGTGGCGGCAAACTCTGCCTTGAAGTTTCTGCCTCTTCGCAACGAAATTGTAAAAGCGATTACCAATAAAGTGAAAAAAGAGTTGCGCACCTACAGCAACGGCACTTCCATGGCGAAATACAACGGCGATCCCTTGAGCTTAAAGTATGTTAACGAAAATCTGTTGCAGGAAATTAGCAATCGATTGCCTATTACGTACGCCGTCGTTACAGGGTCTAGCAATAACAAGGTTAAATATCTTAAAAACAAACAAGTTCTAGCGTTCTCTGCTTTATTGAATACATGACTCAAATGCTCAAATTTTATTTACCGAGTAAATACCCTTCTAACCAAAGGATGTTGTAAAACAGAAATCATGGACTTGTTTCATGGACTTGGTCTTGCGAGCCATCCTAACACAATTCGCACTCAACTTCAATCATCAGCTAATTATTTTGACAAGGAAATCCTAGCATGGAAAGACCAAATTGAAAACAATAAAAAACAAGTTAAACTTTTGGATGAAGTTCTATTGTCTCAAACTGGTTTCTCTGGACGAACCGACGACACACAGACATCATAATTGCTTTGGAAAGACTGAGAAAAGAAAAACTTCCAATTTACAGGTACAATATACAGAGCGTAAATATAAAAAAATAAATTTTATAAAAATTGTCAAATCTCCACCTAATTATGAGTTATAAAATCTAATAACAATTCGTCTTTTAAAAGAAAGAAAAACAGTCCTTGGGCATTTTCTGACACTCCTTTTAATATATATTAATTTGGTCTTTTTTTGTGGTGGGGCACACATGTGAAAATTTTGAAATTTGGAGCCTCTGAAATGCCATTTCCTGCATTTTGAGAGGAGATTTTAAAAAACTCTGAAGGTTATTCAATGTCATATAAAATAACAAAATACAACGCTTCTTGAGTCCAAGGTCACATTTATATTAAACATAATTATGTGCAATGTTCAAAATAAAATATACCTCCCACCCCCCACAAGAAAGAAAACAGAAAGAAACCAACCGGCAATAAAAAAATGTCATGGCCGGGCTGTGATGTCTGGTACTATAGTGACATCAATCTCTGTCTTATATTTTAATTCTAACAAGTGGAACACACTCAGATTTAACACACTGAAAATTAACAAAAAGTAAAAGCAGAAAAAGTAAAACAATATGTTGGAATTAATTGAATAAAACTACTGAACTTGAACTTAGTCCCAGTAGAATATTGTGATTTATGAGTTTCTCAAATCAGTTATTTGCAATTTCAATCAGTTCTTCAGTACCACCATGGCTGTAGGAAGCAGGGGGGGTGCAAGGGGCTCAGCACCCCTAAAAATTCAATGTCAAAGCACAAGTTTTCTGCTGCCAGTTAGCAGACACAGTAGTAAAATTGACCTCAAAACGCAGGAAATCACGTTTCAGAGTAAGAAAATCAAAAATATTCTGGGGGGCATGCCCCCAAACCCCTTAGAGGGTTCTTCCACCTTTCCCCCTGAGCAAGCCCTCCTAAGTAGGTGAGTGCTGCTGGTTAACTAACCTGAAACATCTCCCTACGGCCCTGAGTACCACTGTTAAGTCACAATATTTTAGTCAACATAGTTCAATAATTGTCATTTCCTGTACTAGCTGTCTTGTAATTTACTTTTAAAATAGGGTGGTTGGTGATAATGTAGATTTGGAACAGGCAGCTAGGATTCAATGTAGTATATATAATATATGCAGTCAAGGATAGAGTGGCATGTAAAGATTTGGCATCAAGGAGCCCACAGAAGAGCTTAAAGGTGATCTACAGTGGGGTCTGCGCATGTGAACGAGTTTGCTTACATTTTACTGGTTTGTTTATATTTTCGCATAAGCGTACACTAAGTACTTGAAGTCACTTAATTAACAATGGCAGACGAACACAGCATGACGCTTGATGATGCGGAACAAAGTGAAATGGAACAGATTGCGAGTGTCCCAAACTTAGATGATTGCACAACCTGTTCGTGTTCTGGACTTTGTCTTCTCGACTTTGTCTTATGGACTTTGTCTTAAAATGCGGGGAAGGAATGCTTGTCCATGCAGAAGCGTGCATGTCTTTTGCACTCGTCTTTGCCACAGTGGCGAAGATGAGACTATATGCATGAACATCGGAAGAATAGTTGGCGAGACGGAGGATGAAACAACGGTAAGAAATATTTGTACTACACCCTTGGTATTAATGAAATATCGTGTGTGATTTGTGTGTGACAGGTATTTATCCTTTAAATGGAAAGGGGGTTTTGTCCGCCAATATAATATATATATATATATATATATATATATATACGCAAGTTATTTACTTATTTGTGCCAAATACAATTTTTGCAAGTCTACTAGTACTGTAGATGCGGTTAGAATTAGTTAATACGCCAAATCAACAAATTAAACTCTAATGCCAACTCGTCGGTGTAACATATATAACTTTCCAATCACTCGCGTACTCAGAATGTTTTCCCAGGGTCTTTCCCAGCTTTTGTAGGAGTTTCTCTTCAGTATATATTTAAAACATGCTTATAAATTATGTAAAAATAATTAAAATGTATAAAACGGTTTTTTCAGCAATGTCCATTTTTTCAAGGAAAGAACAAAAATCTTGGATTTTTCAAGATTTCTCTACTAATGGTGTATTAATCTTTAGAGTAATTGAATGAACACAAGCCATACCAATTTTATAAATTTGTACACTTCAACAAGAAATTAAATAATAGTTGATTTCTTCAGGACTCAGAAGTATTGGAAAGTAGTGGAGGAAGAGGTGTAAGACGAAAAGCAGAAAAAGGGAGAGGAAATCGGGGTAGAAGAGGAAGTCAAGGAAGAAGAAGAATTCAGCAAAGAGAATTATATCAAAGGAAAGGAAATCGGGGAAGAGGTGAGAATCGAGGAAGAGGTGCAAATAGAGGAAGAGGAGGAAACCAAGGAAGAGGAGGAAACCGAGGAAGAGGAGGAAATAGAGGAAGAGGAAATCGTGGGCGACGTAGGCGAGCACTGGTCCCAGAAGAAAATAGTGAGCAAAATCTGGCTACACATGAAGAGACACTACAGGTATGTTTCATTAAGTTTCAATAATTGTGTATAATATGTTTCTTTATATCAAAGAAATTATAAAGGTGGAGTACATTTCAGGTGGAAGAGAGTAAAAGGGCTCCATGTTGTCATTCAAAATATTGGCAGTACACCACTTTTATACATAATAAGAAAAATTAATGTATGTACACAGCATGAATTAACAATCTCAATAATAATAATGGAATTTTATTTATACATGGTTAACACCCCTATTATCAGGGTCTTTTTTTAACTAAGAGTTACATGTATAAAAAAAATCAAATGCAGAAACATTAACATAACGAAGAAAATCAGGTGAGCCTCTGCAGGCAACCTTTGGGCCCACTGGGGGGTGGGTTCACTAGGGGAGTGGCCCTTTACAATAGTTGTCTGCAGCGAAGGCTAGAACAACCCTTCATATACGTGAATATGCCCCTTGAACATTATGGAGCAGGCTATTAATTTCACCCAAAAGCAGTTGTATAATAAAGTGAGTGCCTAAACCAGTTACAAATAACACAAATAACATGTGTATGTTTAGAATCTTGTGGGAAATTTGGACATGGATACACTGAGAAGATTAGCCTTAGAACTACTGAGGAGACAGCCAGCTGTCTATGCAGACCTACAATCATTGCCAAAATTGTTGTAACAAAAGCAACATTAACATGTTTTCCATCACTCCGCCTACATTCCTCACCCCACCCCCTAAACATTGTTGTATCACCACAAAACATTCGTGATTTGTTCTCCATAGGTTCGCATAACATTTCCCTTGATCGGGAAGCCAACATTGAATAGGGGGGATGGGAGGATATAAAAACATTGGGAAATGTTTTTTGTTTTTTTTTGTTTTTTGTTTTTTTTGTTGTTTTTTTGAACTCAATGACTGGATAACAAGATGGCGGCGAGAAGTTGTGCTCTGAGATTGTGTCTTCATTTCACATATTTGCTTGTCATATGTGTAGTTTTTGATGGCAAAGGTTGCAGTTTAGAAACTATACATTCTAATCATACTTGGAATAGAGCCGTTGAATATAATATTGCTCTAGAAGCGATGAAAATTGGCTCTTATGACGGGAGTTCGTGTATTCCTGCAGCATCAAGACGACTAATAGTGACTAAACCTGATCAAAGTTCTATTCAAAATTACACTCGCTTGGTTAAATTTGGTAAACAAGTCGCCCTCGTAAACTTGCTGTTGCTCTGTAACGACATAGCCTTAAATCCTGGACCGGTCACATCGAAATTGGTCTGCCCTGTCTGTAGCAAAACTATTCGCAAAAATCAGGGAAGGTTAAACTGTGTCTCGTGTAAAGTTTGGCATCATTTAAAGTGTTCTTTGGAAAACCCCGAGTCAACAAGGACATGCCGTTTATGTACTGTGCCCTCACCATCAACACCGTTAAATGGAAGCGTAAACGAAACCTTTCTCGACGAAACCCTAGCTGTCGGCAGTCTTCAAGGTAACTTAAAGGACATTGTTTGTACACGCGGTTTAAAGATACTTCATTTGAATGTTCGAAGTTTAAACGGTAAGATTGATGAACTTCGCTCAATTTTATCTACTTTGAGCTCTGGTATTCACTTGCTAACATTATCGGAAACATGGCTCAGTAGTGACATTCTGGATTCTGAAATTGACATCGTTGGATATAAATTATATAGAGCAGATCGAAAGACCAGGGGAGGAGGCGTTGCTGTGTACGTACGAGACGATATTTGTACAATACGAAGGGCTGATTTGGAGTCGCCGGATGTAGAATCGGTATGGCTACAAGTAAATTTACCAAAATCTCACGCTTTCCTGGTTGGGACCTTCTATCGTCCTCCAAATTCATCTAAAAGTTATGACGCAGATTTTGCAATAAAGTTGGACAGTATGATTGATTCTGCATTAGCCCAGACACAGTCGAGCGAGATTATATTACTCGGTGATTTTAATTGTGATTTCATAGCTAAAAGGTCACCATGCAACGTAACAAAACAGCTTAAGTCATTGTTTAAGAGCTATAATTTTTCTCAAGTGATCGAAAGTCCTACGCGAACTGTGCCTGGTTCCTCTACGTTATTGGATTTAATTGTTACAAATTGCCCATCTGTGATCAGTTCATGCGGTGTTCTGTCTTCTGGCCTCAGTGACCACGACATGATTTATTGTGTTCGTAAGTTGCATTGTAAAAAATTACCAGCAGAAATTAAGACTTTTCGAAATTATGCAAAGTACGAACATGACAAATTCTGTGAGGAACTAAAGCGTGTCGACTGGCAAACAGAATGTGATGCCCTTGGGAATCAAACGGAAAGTATTCATTATGTAGATCAGCTTTGGACTTCCTTTAAACATTTGTTTATTGCCGTTGCCGATAAGCATGCACCGTTGATGAGTAAAAGAACTCGTGGTATACAAACTCCGTGGATGTCTGGCCAAATTAAGAAAGTAATGTATCAACGTGACCATCAATTGAAAAAAGCCAGACTGTCAAATAGAGACGAGGATTGGAAACTGTACAGATCGCTGCGAAATCAAGTCACGGCACAAATTAGAAAGGCTAAATGCAATTATAATAAGAAACTCATCCAAGATAATAGTGATAATCCAAAAACTTTTTGGAAGACTGTGAATAAAATTCTACCAAATGAAAAGAAAAAGCGCGTTCCTTCGGCTATAAATATTGACGGAAACTTGATAACTGATAGGAACAAAATTGCTAATGCCTTTAATTCGTATTTTATTGGATCTGTTGGACGTCTCGCTGCATTTCTCGGCTTTCCGAGCAAAGACCAAGGTGCTTATATAAGCTCTGATTTTTTGAACAAATTATCGAAAAATTCTTTCAAGTTTACCTCAGTTTCAACGAATTTCACATTTGAATTTTTACGGAAACTTAAAGTGCGAAAAGCGTCCGGTCTAGATCAAATGCCTGCTCGGCTCATGAGAGATGCGGCTGCTGAAATATGCAATCCACTGACGAAGATCATAAATGTCTCTTTGGAAACCGGTTATGTCCCAAGTGAATGGAAAGTTGCCAGAGTGGTCCCATTATTTAAATCGGGTAAAATCACCGACCTCGACAACTACCGACCAATTTCCATATTGCCGGTAGCTTCAAAAATTCTAGAGAGGGCTGTACACACGCAACTGTACAAATATTTAACAGTGTATCACTACTTAAGCCCTTACCAATGTGGCTTTCGAAAAAACCATTCGACCGAGACAGCGGCTATAGCGTTCACCGACTCTGTTCGCCGAAATATGGACCAAGGTCTGTTGACTGGGTCTGTCTTTATAGACCTTCGCAAGGCGTTTGACACCATTGATCAGTCCGTGTTACTGAATAAATTAACGAAGTATGGAGTAAACGACCTTGAACTTGAATGGTTTAACAACTACCTATCACGTCGATCACAGGTAGTTTGTTTAGGAAATGTTGCTTCGGAACAGTGTCAAGTATTATCTGGTGTTCCTCAGGGATCTATTTTAGGTCCCTTGCTGTTTGTCTTGTTTGTGAATGATCTTCCATCTGTTTTCTTGAAATGTCAAGTTCTAATGTACGCAGACGACACTGTGATTTACTATGCATCACAAACTGTTGCTGAAATCGAACAGATCCTAACCGATGAACTTGCCTGTCTGCATCAGTGGCTCCAGAATAACAATCTTTTCCTGAGTGTGAAAAAAACTGAATGCCTACTGTTTGGTACAGCACCTAGATTGTCCAAAGTAAACGATTTTACCATAACGGCAGGAAATTCTGTCCTTCGTCGTGTTGTAGAATTCAAATACTTGGGAGTAATAATGGACGAATGCTTAAACTGGAAAGCCCAAACATCTGCTGTTTTCTCGAAAGCCAGTAAGAGGATTGGTATGCTACGGCGGATAAGAAATGATATCACAGTGAATGCTGCAGATAAGGTGTATAAATCGTTTATTCTTCCTATGTTGGATTACTGCGACACTGTATGGCCCTGTTGTAACAAAGGCGATGCTGAAAGACTTGAACGATTACAGAGCCGTGCTGCAAAGGTTGTTTACCCTTCCAGTGATGATGCGATGACTACTTTAAGATGGACTCCCTTGTATAAGAGAAGGGAATATCACGTTTTAAGATTAGTTAAAAAGTCTTTGACCGGTACAGTGCCTCAGTTTTTAACTAACTATTTCACTTTTAATCGTGATATTCATGAAAGATTAACCAGACAGAGTAACCAGCTCCACCTCCCTAAGGTGAAGACTGAAACTGCAAAAAAATCTTTTTACTATAATGGCTTGCATAGTCTATAATTCTTTTATAAAGTAATCTTTTTAAGAAAGGGGACATATCAACATTGGGGGGTAGTGTAGTACGGACGTGAACTTTTTAATTTTAATACTTTCTGCATGGCTCGGAATTTTGTATATATGTATTTTTAATGATTTTGAACTTAGTAGGACCCCTATTGATACCAGCGTATATTTTATGCTGACAGGGTTATTCTGCTTAAATAAAAATTTTATCTATCTATCTATCATTTTGTCAATGATTGTCTGAGGTTTTTTATGCAAAATTTTACGATTATTTTCAAGAGAAAAACACATTTTAACTAAATAATTTCATCAAATATTACTTAGAATACGTAAAAATGAAGCACCTAATTGTTTTAATGAAGTATATTTTATAATATATTATACAAACTATGCATTTGAATTGATGATTTTCGTCATAATTCAGAAATCATAACTTGCGAACACGCGTTTACGTAACGGGACTTGGTAACTATATTTTTCTCTATTACCTTGTATTTTACACAGTAATGCAGATTGCGAGAAATGGCTTACGCCATGTACTCCTTTACTTTTATTATTCACGGTCAATGAAGGTCGCAGTATTCCCTTAAAAATTGTTTCCAAAGTGTCATGACGTACACTATAACACCTTTTCTCATATTACACTGCCATTGTGACACCCACTAAAAGGAAGTGCAACCCTGTGGTTCATGTTTCGCACGACTTATATTAGATATTGTGGTATAACTTCCTATATTTTCTATTTTGTGTTAATGCAAAACCATCATGTTAATCCTTAGGCTGTAGCGTTTCATATCAGTACACTTTACCATAGGTATACGATTATTTTTCATACACTTTACCACACTTTACCACAGCGGTGTTTATAAATTAAATGAAGTATCCTATTATTATACACTGTTTGTGGTAAAGTGTGGTAAAGTGTATGAAAAATTCTGATTTTGCCATGGTAAAGTGAGTTAATATGACATAATTCGATTTAACAAAGCTTCTTTAACCGTAAATTTTTAATAAAATGTATTTGTTAGCATCATATAGACTGATATAAAGTGACGGGTCAAGTTAACTGGATATGATATACGACACTATCGTTATTAAACACGGCAGAGTTACATGGCAACTTGAAAAGAACTATTTTATTCCTTAAAACTCACATACAGTCTTTGAAATTCGGGTTATTTGTTATCACTAATTCTTAAATTGTAGCTTACATTAAATACAAATTATTATGACCATGTATAACATTTAAAGCGAAATAGTTGAATTGTTGTTTTGCACAACATGTGTTGATAATATTTATACGGTTTAATTAGTGTAAGTGAGTTCAGTATTTTGTTCGTCGACCCTTAGTTTTCACAATATGCTTTAGTCTTTTAGGCATACTGGATATTGTCTTATCAATGTACTCTTTAGACGTTGACCAAATATTGTATTTAACTGCACTGCAGAACTCATCCCATGTCTGATGTGTGATGTTATTCTTTCTCACTTGGGCTTCAATGCGCTTTCTAACGACATGGAATAGATTCTCAATCGGGTTAAGGTCTGGCGATCTTGGTGGAATGGCCTTGCATGGTAATCCCGTGGTCTGCCAAACATGCTCTTGCTTTTGAAGACGTTTGTGAAGGGTCGTTGTCCATCACAAATATTTTCTCATTCCAGCAATTTCGAACAAATTTGGAAAATGTCGTGTTATAAATTCCGCGAAAAATTTTCATCTTTTCGTATGGCTCGGTAAAAATTACTCCTTTCCCATATGATATGGCGACAATGAGATGGAATCGTTTGACTCCAGCCAGATCCTTACTTCCTTTAGTCGTTACAACGAGGCCCTCGCTTCTTTTTCACCAAACTCTGTTCTTTGGTTTCATCGCATCACTCATCGGGTTTCCTTTGTAGATGAAGGATACTCCGTCCAAAAAAATGCGACGTCTTTCGTCCAACAATTGGCATTTTTTGCACACATTGCCCTTGCAAATGTACGTCGTTGCTTTAGATCCTTTGCAGTAAGGATCCCCTTTCTTCGACTTTGTTGAAATTGGAATCCCAGTTTCCGAATTTGTCTTAAAAAGGTCCTGTAATGGGCTGTTTCAAGACTGATTCCACTTGTCTTCACGACGTCCATAACAGTAAAATTTGGATTGTGTTGGCGGATTTTCGCAATAGCTCTTTTAAGTTTCCGTTTCTCACGCGCTGTCAAAAGCTGAGGTCTGCCAACTTTTTCCCCCAGCTGCTTTCTTTCCTTTTTTTTCGTTTCTATTTCTTCTGCATGTATAAGTCGTATAAGTCGCCAAACACTTGTTCTCGAAATTTTCGTCTTGTAGGCAATCTTTGCTAGAGAGTATCCCCTTCCTGCACCAAGAAAAGTGCGTGTGCGCCTTGCAAGGCCGTAAGTCGTCCTTTGAACACCATTTTTGAAATAACTCATTGTGACGTCACTTTAATTTATTCAATATTATAAGCAATTTCGCAGTTTCGTAACATTGTCGCATACATTTAGTTACATTTTAAATGTTAAACGTTAATACAACGATACCGTCATTTTCAGACAATCATTGCCAAAATTGTTGTAACAAAAGCAACATTAACATGTTGTCCATCACTCCACCTACATTCCTCACCCACCCCCCCCCCTCACCCCCAAACAATGTTGTATCACCACAAAACATTCGTGATTTGTTCTCCATAGGTTCGCATAACATTTCCCTTGATCGGGAAGCCAACATTGAATAGGGGGGATGGGGGGATATAAAAACATTGGGAAATATCTTACTTTGGTGCACTGTTACAACTCATTTTGTCAATGATTATCTGAGGTTTTTTATGCAAAATTTTACGATTATTTTCAAGAGAAAAACACATTTTAACTAAATAATTTCATGAAATATTACTTAGAATACGTAAAAATGAAGCACCTAATTGTTTTAATGAAGTATATTTTATAATATATTATACAAACTATGCATTTGAATTGATGATTTTCGTCATAATTCAGAAATCATAACTTGCGAACACGCGTTTACGTAACGGCACTTGGTAACTATATTTTTCTCTATTACCTTGTATTTTACACAGTAATGCAGATTGCGAGAAATGGCTTACGCCATGTACTCCTTTACTTTTATTATTCATGGTCAATGAAGGTCGCAGTATTCCCTTAAAAATTGTTTCCAAAGTGTCATGACGTACACTATAACACCTTTTCTCATATTACACTGCCATTGTGACACCCACTAAAAGGAAGTGCAACCCTGTGGTTCATGTTTCGCATGACTTATATTAGATATTGTGGTATAACTTCCTATATTTTCTATTTTGTGTTAATGCAAAACCATCATGTTAATCCTTAGGCTCAGGGGCGGATTTAGCGTTAGTCAAATAAGTCAGATGACTAAGGTGAAAATTGTTAAGAAATAATTATAAATATCGTCATATATTAACTTACTAATTGGTCTAAACAAGAAAAATTGCGAGGGCTGACTGGCTTAGACTTTTGCAGGATTTGGGCCGATTTAGATATTCTGATTGGTCCAAACCAGATAAATTGCGAGCGCTGACTGGTTTAGGTGTTTTGCAGGATTTAGGCCGATTTAGCCAATCCCGGTTAGAATCTTGCAGGATTTAGGCCGATTTAGCCATTCTCATTGGTCCAAAACAGCCAAATCGCGAGCGCTGACTGGTTTAGATTTTTGCAGGATTTAGGCCGATTTACCCATTGTGATTGGCCAAAACGAGGCAAATCGTTGAATCTGATTGGTTGATTGCTTTGCCGAAAGTATGCTTACCGGAAGCCTGCAAAATGCGGTCTGCTGGTCTTCGTTCAGTCTAATTCTGTTCGATCGATTCATGGCTTCTAAAAGCTTGTTAGATCGTGCGTTGTGTGCTTTAAAAAGCAGCGATGATGTTCTTTTGCGGCAAATGTATGTTGATTTGTCTGCGAGAATCAGTGCTTGTCGAGTACTGGCGGCCGGAGAGCATTTCCCCAAGATTGGGAAGACATCGGTGCTGAGACCGTCTATTTGCCACAACACATGAAGGTGGACAAGCTAGAGTAAGCCATATGTCGCTCTAAGGTAAGCTTATAGGTACAGTAGTTCATCAATATGGATTCAATATCGATGTTAGTCTGTTGTCATGTTACTTCCCTAACGGTAAACCTTTGTTGATATCCGTTCCAATAAGGTTCCATATTAGCATAATCTGCGTTGAGCACACTGGTATAAACCAATGCTATTAAATGCTTCATGGTAGTACTATAAACACTACTTAGGTAGTATTTCAGTTCTAGATACTCAATAGTATGTCATAATCATGATGCAGAGTCAGATTGCCTTTCCACAATAGTTTACATAATACATTCGTCCTCGGTTCATATTACAAGTCAGTTAATTGTCTATATATATATATATATATAACATCAGTATTATAAGTAATAACATATAACTTTTAAACATAAGTAAGAAGGTCTGGGGAAATAGATCAAAAGCTAAGCAATAAATATCTACATGACATTTCTACAAATTTCCATGTATTATTATCCACACTCTTTACGTTTCTCTCTGACGAAGGGCCTTCGCTCGAAACGTTAGATTCCTACGTTCTCTGTTTCGGCAGTATATCTAACCTAAGTTACTATATTATTAAGTAAGCATTCTTCTCACATGTGGCTATTATGAAATTTTAATCTGATAATTGCACTGGACAGGAATTGAACTTGGGTTGCTGGTGCCTGAAAACCAGACAGCTGATAATAACATGGGTTAGTAGGGGGATGGGTAGTGGCATATTAGATGGGGGTTAGAATGATCGGGATGATGTAGAGAGTTGTGCTCCTCTATACATGTATGTCTATGTCCATGTAATGTCCATTATGATCATTAACAAAAGCTTCTCCTGACTCCTAACCAGACATTGTCTGCTTGGGTTGAGGTTTAAAAGGCAAGTATCAGGCATTTGAAAGCCAGACAGCTCTGGGTAGGTGGGGCTCAACAGCCATGGAAGGTAGCCCACCTTGCTCTGGGTTATGCAGAATGTTAAATTCAGCTAGACCTTCACTTGTGTGTTGGTCAGGCTGTCCATGTTGGATTCACTGACTGAAACAATGTAACTTGTGTTTCCTAGGCATGCTGATGAACTTTGATATAGAGCGAAACAGCCAACTCTTTTATATTAGAATGTGACCACATATCTCTCTACTGTTTATTGGATTTCCCCACCCTCATTCCTGGAAAAACTTAGCCTTACACACTTGCAAACTATCACAAGGTTTCTAAGACAATAAGAATTAAATATCGAAGTCCAATTTAGATAAAATGTTTCTTGAAAATGATAAAATGTCCATTAAAAACATGGTTTAAAACATTTAAAATTTTGCTCAAATGTGCTGTCAGAATGCAGGAAATGCCATTTCAGAGATCCAAATTTCAATTTTTCAGGGGTGCATGCCCCCGGAGCCCCCCCCCCCGAAATATGGGCCCACAGCAACTTTGACTAAGGTATCAAAATTCCTAGATCCGCCCCTGAGGCTGTAGCGTTTCATATCAGTACACTTTACCATAGGTATACGATTATTTTTCATACACTTTACCACACTTTACCACGGCGGTGTTTATAAATTAAATGAAGTATCCTATTATTATACACTGTTTGTGGTAGAGTGTGGTAAAGTGTATGGAAAATTCTGATTTTGCCATGGTAAAGTGAGTTAATATGACATAATTCGATTTAACAAAGCTTCTTTAACCGTAAATTTTTAATAAAATGTATTTGTTAGCATCATATAGACTGATATAAAGTGACGGGTCAAGTTAACTGGATATGATATACGACACTATCGTTATTAAACACGGCAGAGTTACATGGCAACTTGAAAAGAACTATCTTATTCCTTAAAACTCACATACAGTCTTTGAAATTCGGGTTATTTGTTATCACTAATTCTTAAATTGTAGCTTACATTAAATACAAATTATTATGACCATGTACAACATTTAAAGCGAAATAGTTGAATTGTTGTTTTGTACAACATGTGTTGATAATATTTATACGGTTTAATTAGTGTAAGTGAGTTCAGTATTTTGTTCGTCGACCCTTAGTTTTCACAATATGCTTTAGTCTTTTAGGCATACTGGATATTGTCTTATCAATGTACTCTTTAGACGTTGACCAAATATTGTATTTAACTGCACTGCAGAACTCATCCCATGTCTGATGTTATTCTTTCTCACTTGGGCTTCAATGCGCTTTCTAATGACATGGAATAGATTCTCAATCGGGTTAAGGTCTGGCGATCTTGGTGGAATGGCTTGCATGGTAATCCCGTGGTCTGCCAAACATGCTCTTGCTTTTGAAGACGTTTGTGAAGGGTCGTTGTCCATCACAAATATTTTGTCATTGCAGCAATTTCGAACAAATTTGGAAAATGTCGTGTTATAAATTCCGCAAAAAATTTTCATCTTTTCGTATGGCTCGGTAAAAATTACTCCTTTCCCATATGATATGGCGACAATGAGATGGAATCGTTTGCCTCCAGCCAGATCCTTACTTTGGTCGTTACAACAAGGCCCTCGCTTCTTTTTCACCAAACTCTGTTCTTTGGTTTCATCGCATCACTCATCGGGTTTCCTTTGTAGATGAAGGATACTCCGTCCAAAAAAATGCGACGTCTTTCGTCCAATAATTGGCATTTTTTGCACACATTGCCCTTGCAAATGTACGTCGTTGCTTTAGATCCTTTGCAGTAAGGATCCCCTTTCTTCGACTTTGTTGAAATTGGAATCCCAGTTTCCGAATTTGTCTTAAAAAGGTCCTGTAATGGGCTGTTTCAAGACTGATTCCACTTGTCTTCACGACGTCCATAACAGTAAAATTTGGATTGTGTTGGCGGATTTTCGCAATAGCTCTTTTAAGTTTCCGTTTCTCACACGCTGTCAAAAGCTGAGGTCTGCCAACTTTTTCCCCCAGCTGCTTTCTTTCCTTTTTTTTTCCTTTCTATTTCTTCTGCATGTATAAGTCGCCAAACACTTGTTCTCGAAATTTTCGTCTTGTAGGCAATCTTTGCTAGAGAGTATCCCCTTCCTGCACCAAGAAAAGTGCGTGTGCGCCTTGCAAGGCTGTAAGTCGTCCTTTGAACACCATTTTTGAAATAACTCATTGTGACGTCACTTTAATTTATTCAATATTATAATCAATTTCGCAGTTTCGTAACGTTGTCGCATACATTTTAAATGTTAAACGTTAATACAACGATACCGTCATTTTCAGACAATCATTGCCAAAATTGTTGTAACAAAAGCAACATTAACATGTTTTCTATCACTCCGCCTACATTCCTCACCCCCCCCCCCCTCCCCCTAAACAAT